>WAAD01022859.1:141399-253634 GCA_013389945.1 Fregata magnificens
GTATATATACTTAAAATAAAAAATAATTAAAAAACAACCCCTATGGAAACTTGTTACTTATTGTTACATGTTGCTGTAACAGGTTTGTATGTGTTGCAGCAAGCCTGTGCAAGGTTGGTAGTTATTCCCTTTGCATTATGCCCCCACTAAATGCCGTTATTAAGAAAGAATAACAAAGATTTTAGGAAGGTTAATAAGTTTCCCCAGAAAAGAGCTGTCTGTCTCAGTCTCATCAGAAGACCAGCATCTCCAGCAGTAAGACAAACCATATCCAGCTGTGCCCCCTCTCTGCATCAGAGATAAAGGATATTTATGGGACTAGTTCAAACTCTGATAACTAAATTTTAGACATCTGAAGTTAGCGTAGGTGAATGACACTAAGACTATTTCCACTCATGAAGAAAGACCTGAATAATAGATCTTTTTATATCAAACGTAAACTTTTTTTTCCTACTTAGCTAGAGAAAGACAGACTTTTGTGATGGCAGAAAAATGTGGTGCGATCTGATAAGTATGAGGAACAAAGTAGCACCATGGTACCCTGAGTTTATCACCAGCAGAGAATAATCCATTGCTCTTCCCACATCTGACCTGGATGGTTCAAGATGGCCTGACTACATCCTCCTGTCCCACTACAGTGCACTGGAAACAGAAGTAGCTTGTCTGAAGCTTTTTAGTTTCCAACCAGCTACAATACTGCCTTGCATCAATGTCAGCAACTTTGATGATTTGTTCACTGTACCCTGAGCAGCATTTAAGGCACTTATTCTTCCAAAATGAAAGTTAAGTGCAAGTCCTCCACAGGGACGCTGGCCTGAATCTCAGGGCTGGTTGATGTATTCTTTTGCAGAGGACTTGTAGGACAAAAGAGCTGCTAGAGTCTACATGGACCCTGTTCCGTCGCCTCTGCTGCTGTTACCTGCTCCTTAAAGTTCAGCCGTGTTTGCTGAGCTGAGCAAGTGAGAGAAGCGCAAACAACTCACGTATCCCTCTCCTGTTCTGGCATCGGTCCAGTGCACCTCTACTGGCTTCCCAAACACAAAATGTTACTGGTGCACCTAAATAACCTCTCACTCAGCTACAGTGGGTAATAATGCCTAAAATGGGGAACAAAATGTCAATACATCACTTTAATATTCTGCAGGAGTGCTATCTTAAGGGAGTTACTTCAGAGTTTTTTGTTCACGGTTCCAGCTTCAGGTCTGCAAACTCACCTTCATGTCTTCTGCTCATGACCTCTTCCCATCCCCTCTCTGGTAACTGTTGCATTAGGGTGGGTCTTTGTTGCAGGGTTAGTCTGGGTTCTTGCTCAAAGACTGGTTTCCTTTGTCATGCGTGTAGGAGAGAAATCCTGTATCAGGTCGCTGCAGCAAAAACAGCTGAGGACTCAAGTTTTTCTTTGGATTTGGCCTGGACTGGCAGATGTCTACCTTGCAAATGAACTCAAAAACTGTTACTTCTTCTACGCTGTCCTGCAGATTCATAGAAGGGCCTTGTTTTCTTGCCCCCTTAACTCCTCCTTTCGGCACCAGAAGTTGCATAGATCATTGTAGCATTTAAAGACCAATTCCTTCCCATTGTTGTGTTGTGTTTCTGCCATCCTTGTGCTACATTTGAACTGGAACGGCATGCCTGGACCTGACCTTGCCTGCACTAGGCTTTTGGTAGGAGTCCAGTAAGGCTCATCGTTTGGGAAGACCCCAGAAATCAGAAACTCTGAAATTTCTAAGCAGACAACAACAAAATGACTCCCAAAAGAGAAACCTCAGCATGGGAAATAAATAAAATACTGAAGACTGTGTTCAGGATGACCAAAGAAAGCAGCTTGGCGCTTGACAGACCAGTAGTGTCTGTTTGACACTGCTTCTGTTGAATTACTGATGATTATTCTCAATTCACTGTGTGGTACTGCCAGTCTGGGCTCAAGGCTGCCTTGCAAAATAACAGCTGACCAACGCAGGGGGATTTTGTTGATTGTCTTCACTGCCTGCATTTCCACCACATGACATGCTTCTGCATCAATGCAAAATGCCATCAGCATCCTTTTTTCCTGGAACATGACTTTCATTCACTGCCACAATAACGTATCCCTTCCAGTTGTTGGCTTAGTTGACTAAACTGGAAGAGTAATGGCACTTCAAAACAGGTTTTCCCACAATACCAGTATAATCTTGGATTGGCACAGCTTGTGAGCAGAGCCAAGAGTTCAGCCTAAGACACAGGTTTATGCAGCACTGAAGTGAAAAAGCAGCACAACTAGAATTTCGTGTGTGCTCGCTCTTCAGTGAAGACATGTCCTTAATATAGATGACTGTAATTTTATAAGCAACAATTTTCAACAGTACAAAGAGAAGCTAAATTTGTGCTGAATGTTGGTAGGTTGGGGGCTAAAATAAATAATCTGGATAAAAGACATTTCTGGGAAGGTTAATTTCCACTGATGTGGCTGTTACACAAAAGGGATTTTGCTATAGTTTATCACATGGTGTTTAAGACAATCATATCTTTTTTGTTAATACTTCCATACTGAACTCCAAACTGTTATTGTGTTACCTGCAAAGTGGGACACCTTCAGGTTCAGTCTACCAGGTTTCATGCTTTTGTTGCAAAGCAAAGACTGAGAAAAGTAGATGTAAGAATGTTTGGGAGAAACCAGCTGCAGGGAGGCAGTCATGGAAAGAGGATGCAGCTTGCTGAAAGAAATCTTGAATTCCTACAAAACAGGGTTGGCATGGATCATAGAAAGGACCTTAGGCTAGAAAAAATGAAGGGGGAAACCGCTCATGGTTTTAATTCTCAGGAATAACAAATGAGGTAACCAAAAATATGGCAACAGCTGATAGAGCATGAGGAAGGAAGCTCATACTGATAGGATAGGATGATGTGGGTGTTGACTCTTCTCCCAAGTAACTAGCGATAGGACGAGAGGAAATGGCCTCAAGTTGCGTCAGGGGAGGTTTAGATCGGACATCAGGAAAAATTTCTTTACCGAAAGAGTGGTTAGGCATTGGAACAGGCTGCCCAGAGAGGTGGTGGAGTCGTCAACCCTGGAGGCGTTCAAAAAAGGTATAGACGTGGCACTCCAGGGCCTAGTTTAGGAGTCATGGTGGTGTTAGTTGACGGTTGGACTTGATGATCTTAGAGGTCTTTTCCAACCTTAATGATTCTATGATTCTATGATTCCATGAACCAAAGTCAAGTAGCTGACAGCGCTTCTAACGGACTGTTTCTCTCCCAGCTGGGTTACTGAGTGTGGCTGGTAACAAACTGCTTCCCCGTCATGCACTAATGCAGGAGTCCTGGCAAACAGACCGGGCAAGGTCAAACTATTGGAACAGGATGTGAAATCAGACACTATAAGGGATAACAGCATGTGGTAAAATAGCAGCCACATTTAGAGCAGATGTATCAAGGAAAAGCAGTCTACAGAAAGGCAGAGATAAAGATAAAGGCAGTGGGGTGCATTGACAAAGGAACTGAGCATAAAAATGTAAAGGGAGAAACAACGGCATGGGCAAACAGTATCTGTCTCACTCTCACTGGGAAAAAAAAGGAAAAAGAGGTTTTACTGGGCTGGGAAGCCACTATATAATTTTGTGATGAGGTCTGACTGTTATTTAGGTAATGTTATTAGAAAGAGAGCTTTACTAAATAATCACATCATTAAGGGATACTTCAGTGTCCTAGATAAAGAATGTAGAATAAGTGTGATGAGTAATAGCAGGGTAAGTTACTTCTAGATGGGATGGGTGGCAGATTTCTCCACCAAATAACCAAAAAACCCAACAGACTCTATGTATATGATATTTTTATTGGTCTTGTAATTGCTGAAACCATTTTAGAAGATTTGACCATTAAAATAAAATCCCAAAGACTAAGAAGCTGAATTTATATTAAATGGAAGAGTATGTGAAAGTAGGTCTGCAAGTTCTTCACTGAAGACAGAGCATTATTAGAAATGAAGGAAACTAATTAAATCATCTGATGCTGAAAAGACCTATATAGTGACTAATTGTAAATATTTCTGCTGTTTGCTTGGAGCTAACTACTTTCTAATGGAGAAGGACATAAAAAGATGCTATGACTATTGTACTGGAGAACTGGGTAAAATTCTGTTCATCAATATTCAAGAATTTGAGCTGAGATTTAAACAGATGCAGAGCAGCACTGTTCAGGTGGCCAAAACAATAGGTAGTTTATCTTGGGGGAAAAAAGGAAAACAACTTGATTTGTGTATCCTTTCAGAGAGAAGAATGAGAAGTAGGTTAAACCCAGACACGGTGGAGAAAAGATCTGTGTGTGTATATATAAATATATAAAAAAGGCATTGGTTTACGAGCAAGTGGGTTAAACGATACATTAAAATGACTGACTGTGCACACATTTAGTATGGAAATGGGAAGGTCTTTTGCCTTTAGAGGAGGGAGGTTATGGAACAATGTTTTGGTCAAAGCAGGGACACAGAACCTAACGAGAGCTAAGACAGAGCTAAACCAGTTGGTACGTTATGACTGCAGCAAGAGAGAGTGGCTCTGAGGCTCAGGAGGGCTCTTCCTGCCTATTGTCTGCTCCAGCTATTGTAATGCCACTGTCAGAAGTGCATTGCTCCTTATTAAAAACTGCTGAAAAGCAGGGCAAACTGGACATCTTCCTTGTTGTCTGCTTACTAAAACAAACAATACAGAAAACAATAACACAGAAAACTGAAGACAACATAAGTTCAAAGGTGCAATATTCAGCTGGCACTAATGTTCCAATATTGGACTCCATGATTTTGCTTTTGATGCAGTGCAGGATGCTGGCTATTGGGCTGGAACTGCTGATAATTACATGGCATTGATTTTTTTTTCTGTCTTTCATAGCATCAGAGTCGATTTTCCTCTTTGCTGATACACAGAGCTTGCCAAAATGCGTGGGCTGAAGGGGAAGAGCTTGGACTTGATAAAATACCCCCTTCCATTGCTTGCAGTGCCTTCAATGATGAAGAAATAAGGGCTCAGCTCTGCAGAAGACATTCTGTGTTAGTGCCCACAGTGCCGGTGACTGCCACTAGCATCAAAGAATTTGGCTGCAAGGACCCCTGTTGCCTGAGGCATTTACCCTTAGAGTGTATCTACATGCAGCCACCCTCCAACAACCACCCAAGATGTAACCCAACTGACCTTCTGTTTGCTAGGTGGGATACTGATAACAACACCTCTGTAGCAGCTGAGAATTCAGGAACAGCTTCAAAATCTTGCTGGGAAGATGGGTAAATATTCCAGCAGCCAGCCGCTGCTGCTGAGTTCTGCCGCAGCTACTCCTGCTGTTCTGAGGGAAGCTTAGCTTTAAGACAAATTGTCTCAAACACAGCACAAGGAAACATGCTGAAATCATGTCTGGTAAACAAGAGGAGAAGTAAAGTGAAAAATAATGAACCAAAACAGCTGTGGCAGAAACTAGACCTAGGTAGTGAGCAAAAAAATGGAGGAATAGTCTAACGTCATCCCCCTCCTCTTTTGAGGGCCTTAAAGATAGTTCAAATGAGGGAAAATCAAGATAAAGCATAGAGGGACTGAAACAATGATTTATACTATCCTCATGGCTGCTAGTCCGTAGTCTCCTGGGGCCCTCCTTCTCGGCTATTTTCTACCTATAGCACAGAGAGGAAACCCGTTATATAACCACAGCCACCAGCCTTACCGACATACTGAAGAGCACCTGGATACAAGACTTTATTTCTTCTTTCCATTGTGTATGATTTTCTTTCTTCATCCTCTTGGTTTGCCTTTTTGCTTTGCTGTCTGTTTAAGAATAATCTGGGTTAAAGAACCAGGAGAGTGTCAGCACATGCTCTGAGCCTCTGACCAAAGAGGCAGCTCACAGCAGCACCATAAGCAGCCCAATGCTTGGAGGAGCTTGCCAGCTGTTGGAGTTGTTGAAAGAGCATTTGCCATGCCTGACTAACTGCAGATAAGGAGTACATTCACTTCTTACCTTTCCCTGTAAGTTGTGGCATGCACAGCCCCAGGTCTGGAGCACAGCATAGCTGTTATTTTTTACCACTTCCAAACTACATTCAATTATTTAAATCTCCTATAGTTATCAGATTAACTTATTTTTCTCAGTATGACAATATCAGGGTGATGTGTGGGAAAGAACAAAGGGTACTTACTGCGTGCTCCATGGGCTAGCAGTTGATTCTTATATGCCCTCTAACAAGCCCCTCTCATTTTCATTTGCTTTATATATAGCAGTGGGGTTTTGCTTCTCTCTGGCAGCATTTGAAGATTGCTATCTTTGCCCGACTAACACAGCGCTATTTACCATTCAAGAGTTATGTTGTCATTCTTAGTATTTAAAGACTCAGCAGGCAAACCCAGACAGTGGAAAATATTAGCAGAAGCTATCAGGAGGGCCTTGGGTTGGTCACAGCAAGACCAGGTCTGCAACGAGGGCGGAGTCCCCATCCTGTTCCTTGAGGGACCTGAGATTCTGGCACTCAAATTTCTATCTGCTTCACACCTCTCCGAGCTCAAGATTTTACCTAAATATGAGCCTAAGTATGGCAGAAAATTGTTTTAGGCAAATCTGCACTGTGTTCTACAGCCCCAGTGTTCCCAGAGGAGCCAGGAAGCCCTCTACAATGACTAGCATGCCAAAAACTTGTGGCTAACAATAACATCTGGCACCAGTGAGTGACTGATGTGACTCCCATGGCAGTGGAAAACCAAGAGGTTATTCATCTTGATTATTATTTTTTAAGCTCTGGCAGTCTAAAAACAGATTTGATTTGTTTTGTTTTGTTTTTATAAAACTGAAATAGAGGGCAGTTCGTGACAGCTAGAACAGCAAGTGGCCAGCGATCGATTCATTTTAAAGGAAGATGACTAATTCTCTCCTGTCACACATGAAAGTTATTTCAATATCAAACAAAGAGGCTAATTTTGAGAGACTGCATTATCCTCCAAGTGCTTGAACCCTGAGATCTTCCTTCTCTATCTCACGCGGAGTTCTCTTTGCATCTCATGTGCAGTTTCTGTAACATGCTTCTTAAGACATTTTGAAACAAACAGCTCCCTTGTACCAGGGAGCGTCATCTGGCTGCAAATGCAGATGTATAAAACATCATTAATTCCACTGAGGAAAAGGTAGTGGTGATCACAGTGTGAGCTTCAGTTAGAGATAGGCAAGACGAACGTGTCAGAGGCAGAGAGGGGGGAAAAGGAAACATAATTTTTTTAATTTTGTGGAAGTGAAGGATTTCAAATAAAGTTTTGTAATATTTGAAGGAAAATGAAAAGATATGTTGGGTTTTATTTCTCTTTGTGAGGATAGAATGCAGTGCTCTTCAGATAGCTTAACACTGATGTAGTGGCAGAGAGCAATCCTAAAGCCTCTTGTGTTGACTTTTGAAGGATTTTGGCAGTAGAGCTCCTCCCGCAGATCCTTTCCCCACCTTTTCTTAGAAAAAAAGAAATTGGCCATATGCCTAAGAGCTTCTTCCACCCAGCTGCTCTGACCACCAGGAAGACGTCAAAAAGACTGTAAAGGACCATATTAGTTAGAACAGCCCATAGCTTTGCAATAGGAACTGAGCTCATTGAAGCCTTTGGAGTGAGACTACATTGCTCCCCATCCTTTAGCCTTGCATGAAGCATAGTGTGGGAAGATCAGCAGATTTGGCTAAGATTGCTTCAGTGGTTCAGAAGGAGCAATCAAGACAAAAGCTCTGGTACCATCTACACTGTGCTAGAGGTCCTTGATCACTTTATGCATCATACAAGTCCATTTACAAGCACTGATGGCACAGAGTCAGCCTCAGAGACTGTTAGTCTAAGACTTAGAGCCGCTACTCTTGAAAACAGCAAGACAGGGGAAATCAAATGTAGCAAGTGCCTCTTGAGCCCATACAAGCTTGTTTTTCAACAAGTTTTAAGTAGGAAGACTTGAACAGATTTTCACCAGAAGATTAAATGCTATATTCTCAACACAAATTGTAAGCTAACCAAAAGGAGAAACAAAATTCTTCATAATTCCACCTAAGTAGACATGACAGGCAAAGCTTCACTTCAGAGGGTTAATTGCTGGCAACGTAAGAAACAACTGAAAACGGGGTCTAAGCATGAGACACATCAGACACTTTTATTAACCTGCACAGCAACCAGCCCTGTCTAAAATTATTCATTTGGTGCATGCCCAGTTTGACTGCAACCATTTAAAACATACAGTAGAAACTTCACTTCTAATCCTTCCCCCTCCAACAGACAAACTGTAAAGTACTTATGTGTTTCATCCATAGTTCATTTTGAATGCTTTTTAATACCATTTTACCTAATCCCACATAGGCTGGGCCACAGTCCTTGATAAGCAATTTACAGAGTGCTGAATGTTAAAACTTAACAAACTCTCACCAGGACCCTGCTTGGCTTGCTGGCTTCTTGGGTTGCTTTGGTGCCCAGCAGCACACAAGGAAATCTAGAGAGTGAAACTGCACTTGAAGGAAATTATCTGTTTAAGGAAATTATACATACTGAGAGCCACATCATCCATAATATCTTTTTAAAAAATAGGAGGACATAGAACAATAAATGATTAACAGAAACCAAACAATAACCTCAGCTCAGGGGAAAAATTATTTCTGCAAATTAATAGTGTGATGCTTGAAATAAGACTGGAGCAATAGAAGAGTCAGGAGTGCCTGTAAGTTCAAGAGAAGATAAGCATTGTTCCAGCAGCTTAAAAGCATCATCTTTGTGCCATAAAGATCCCTGAGCACAATCCAAAACCATTTGTGAGATTAAGTGCTTTCAAAAGAGAAGGTAACAACCTTCAAGCCCAAAAGTGGTTACTTTTAGAAAAGTTACTACACTGGCACACATATCTTCAGCTTGAAGCCAGTGGTTACCTGAATATAAATAATAAGAGCTAAGAAAAGAGAGGTCAAATGTTTACCCTCCTGCTTCACTCTCCCTTGCTAAGGTTTGCCTCATTGTAGCAGGATTTCAGAGCTGTGAGTGGTTCACAACTGTGCACTTGGTGCTTCAGGTTACAGAGTGAGTAAAGTATAAAAGGGTAACTTAGACTGGAAGTCTACTATTCCTGTGAAAGTGTCTCACATTTCCATGTTCTTTTAAGTTTGATGACAGCAGTAGGCTTTTGAATAAAGAAGAACACTATATGGCATTTAAATAGCAGATCTAATGTAATTATGTGTACGTTGGAACAATTATATAAAAATCACACAATAAGGAAAGGAGGCAAAGCACTCAGCCATCTCAAACAAATGAAAATGCCAGAAGGGACCTAAGCCTTCATTACAGACTGATAACCTGCTAAATTACATTGCCAGAGCACACGCAAGCCCATCACTGACAATCTAATTCCAGCCTACCTCTGTGGAGAGATGAGAAATCCTTCTCTCAAGCCCATACCCAGAAAGCAGATGGAAAGAACAATGAAAATGGAACGCTTCATAGGGATCTGCTGGACCTCACTGATACTGCACCAGAACTTGATTAAAGAGGTTACAGGAAGCTTCATATTTCTCTGGTTGTCTCAGCAGAGAGACTATGACTCTAATAACTGTATTAAGAAATGTAATGGATAGATTGAGAGTGCTTAAATGAGGACACTCACTGACGCATTAACTCTGGGAAGCCAGTTATTCTCATAAATGCACTCTTTCAAGGTGTAAGTGCAAAACGGTACAAACTTGCTCAGCAGGAATACAGATGATGGTGAGGCTGGACACAGCACCACACAGGGGACCATAGGAGAGAGACCCATTAGCTAGAACTGGCTTTGGGACAGTGTGAGGCACCATATGCAAGCTGCTTAGCTCCGCTGTGGGTCAGGGATAAGATTTATAGAGCAGCACTGAGGTAAAATGGTTATCTGCTTTTTAGGATGGGAGCAACACTGTGTTGTACTGTAGTTGTACATGCGCACTCAAAACTTTCTTGGGGTGTGCCATATAGACAATAGAGCTGTTTTCCTGCTCTGGTTCCTTCTGTGGACTCAGAGCAAAGCTTTTAACTTCAATATTCACACATAGGTGAAATAGGGTGATTAGGCCTACCCACCTTTCCAGGCTGTAGTGGTACTGATGGGCTTGGTTGTGGCAGCTTTACCAGCAGACCAAGCAGGGTTATCGCAAAGGAACTCCTCTCCCTTCCCCCCAGGCCAACGCAAAATTGTTCTCAGAGAGTTTTCATTTTCTCTGTGGCCTCTTAGGCAGCAGAACAATCTCTGCTTTGTTCTGTTTTGGGAGAAAATCACTTTAAAGTCATTGAGATAAATTCTTTGAATGATGGCTACAGACTTGCATGGTTCCCTGTGCGCTAAACTACTGAGATCATTAACTATATTATTAGAAAGGGTAATTAGATAATTCCTTAGGAATGTGGTCCAAAGCCCATCAATAAATCCTTTTAGCAAGTGTCTTTCCAGTAAGCGGGAGAGAGGAGTTGCCTGTTTACGTCCACAGCTATTGAAAGGCCCAGTCAGCCCCAAATGCTGAGGTACCCAATCACCCTGTTACCCCTGTAGAAGCTAGGATAGCAAAAGGGAGCACATTTTCTATGGCAAGGAGTAAGACTTATCCATCCATTTATCCTTATTCATCTGAAGATAAATATCCTGTCCCTTAGCTGAATGTGTATGGAGTCATAACAGAAAAGTTTCTGTTCAGATTTTTGTCCTGTGATCCAACTGTTAGGTGTTATGAAGTGGGGGGCAGTTTGTGCATGCAAACTCACTGAAGCATTTCCCCTTGGTTTGGTAGCAGGCAGGCAGGCAGACAGACATGAAGAGATGCTCTGTTAGGACAGTACTCAAGCTATTGCAGAACAGAAGCCTTAGTCCAGCTCTGAGGTTCAGACAGGAAGAGCTTGTCTCTGCTAGACTGTAAGGAAGTACCACCAATATTGACTGTTCAGTTAGCCTGATGAAAACCTGTTTGCAGAGTAATGACAGGACAGACACAGGGCCCCTGCCACAGGCCCCGGGAGCAGGATGCCGTGCTCTCATCGCTCTGAGCCTGGGC
This sequence comes from Fregata magnificens, assembly GCA_013389945.1. Taxonomy (NCBI): domain Eukaryota; kingdom Metazoa; phylum Chordata; class Aves; order Suliformes; family Fregatidae; genus Fregata; species Fregata magnificens. The sequence goes on from WAAD01022859.1 coordinate 152,426, forward strand.
TGCTGGCGTCTGGGGCAGAGGAGAGTAAAGATGTCTGGATGGCTTTGCATGGCATCAGCCTGGATCCAGCAAGAGTAATGAGCTTTGCATCAGCGCTAGCCAATGACTGCCTTCCTGCATTTCTGCACTGTGCTCCTGGGCACTCTGGAGTCCAAACTGTGGGTTAATGGTTTAGCTTTGGGCTCCAAACCCACCCGGACATGGCTATGGGTTAATGATTTACGTATCTAGATCTCAAAAGTAAATGCATGTTTGTAATGTAGAGGCCCTACTTCTCAAAGTTGATGGCAATTTTGAAAGAGTTTAAATGAGAAGTGTTTTCCTTATACAACCTTTGACACAATCAGTCTTCAAAGCACACACCAATAAAATGCATTTGGTCAGCTCAGTGACTCTGAGGGTAGCAGCTCTACCACAGCATTTGGGTCATACTCAAGGGCAACACTGTCTTTCGTGCTGGGGCTGATGTAGAGCTGTGGTACACCGTGCAGGCAGGTGTATCTATCTAGAGCTGTGGTTTATGAGAGTACAGCCTCTATGGGGATGCAAAGGTCAAAGATGGGGAAGGCAGGAGTGAGCAGCAGCAGCTCAGTCAGGCCCCTTTTACTCTACAAGTTGACATATGCCCAAGCGCTATCCACCATGGCAATGATATCATTAGCATAGCATCTGTCACACAGGAACATGGGATGTTCATAATGGCCAGCAGAGAAACAAGGGCCCTAATAGCAAGGTGTGCTAAATTACAAACACATGAGGAATCCCATTGCAAAGGATTATGGTTTAAATCAGACTTGTGCTAGAATGTTTTCCTGGATCCAGGCACCAGGCAGGACTGTCAGGCAGGAAGAAGAGTCCGATGGGGCAGGTTCAGGTGGATTTTAGGCTGTTATTGTTCCTAGAGGTTAATGTCTTCTTTTAAGTGATGCAGAAACGATGGAAATGTTTTCTTTACCATCATTCCTGCCTTGATAAGAAAGGCTTGATCCAGACAACCCTCAAAAACCTAAAAAAGAAATAGGAATTTTTTTGTCAATGCAATGGACTTTGCTTCATGTCTTTACTTCGCATATGGATTGAAATTTTCTAGCCAGTGACTGTCAAACAACAGAGAAGCATGTTACTGTGGTTCATACACTATTGTGATTTTTTTTTTTTCAACTGGAGACAAAACAGCAGCATTTTCAGACGGAGTTAATTCCGCATTAAAAACAATTAATTCTTTTTATGTGCCTCCAGAAATGATGAGAAAAGTTTTCATTTCCATAATACACCCTCACTTCAGAAGCGTCAGGATGTGTGCCAGCTCTGTGTCTTTTGAATAATGAAATCACCATGTTTGGTATGAAAACATAGATTACAGCAGTTTAATTAAGACAGTTCTGGAAAAGTGAACAAATATCAGAGCAAATATTCATCACTAAATGAAAGACAAATTGCTACATTTTGTTTGGATAATTTATATATTTGGCAGGGGAAGACATGTCCTAGACAAAGACAGCTTTCTTCCTGCTATTCCTAGGGTGGAGCTGTATTTAAAGGTACAGGCAAGATGGGTTTTAATCACAATATTGGGCTAATCAAGTGTAGCCTGGAGCAGGAGAGAGAGTATATGGTACCTACTTAGAAATGGCCTCTCTTTCTTCTCTACGTGCAGATCCAATGTTAGGAACTCTGGCTCTCATTTGCTTTCCGGCACAGATGAGGAAGCCAAGCTGCTTATGTAGGAAGGGATATTAGTATTATAATTCAAGCTGGTGAAATTCAGATTTCTTATCCCGGGGGGAAGTTCAAGGCACTGGCATTTGATTTCATCCTACATCACCAAAGAAATACAAAAAAATACTTCACTTTGACTATTCTTACATATTTTGTTTCAGCTGTCTCACTCTGAAACAAATGAGTGCAATAATAAAGTCAAACTGAAATGTTGCAACCTTTTATCTAACAAATATTTTGATAATTTTACACAAATATTTTGACACAGCCATGGTACGCGACCATGAATTCACTTCATTTCTTTCAAATAGCATTTACTGACAGAAAGATGTTACATTTACAGTTGTTGACAAGCTCTGGTTAGAAATTAACTGATCTGTTAACAGTGAATGAACAGATGTATTTCTCCATCAGAAAAACATGGCCAGGCCCTGGAATGCTTAAACCTCACCTAGACTTAGAAGCAATCTAGTAATAGAGTGATGCTTCCACACACAGGGGATTGGGCTCTCCCTGGACTAGCCTGTCCCTGCGGAGTGCACTTCTCTGGAAGGGACGAATGATCATATCTGTATTGGGTTTGCAAGGCAAGGTTTTCACAGCAGGGGGGCTAGAGGGGTGGCTTCTGTCAGAAGCTCCTAGAAGCCTCCCCCATGTCCAACAGAGCCAATGCCGGACGGCTCCAAGACGGACCCGCCGCTGGCCAGGGCCAAGCCCATCAATGACAGTGGTAGCACCTCTGGGATAACATATTTAAGAAGGGGGAACAAAAAACCACTGCACAATTGCATCTAGAGAAAGGAGTGAGAATATGTGAGAGGAACAACTCTGCAGACACCAAGGTCTGTGAAGAAGGAGGGGGAGGAGGTGCTGCAGGCGCCGGAGTGGAGATTCCCCTGCAGCCTGTGGGGACGACCATGGTGGGGCAGGCTGTCCTCCTGCAGCCCATGGAGGTCCATGGTGGAGCAGATATCCACCTGCAGCCTGTGCAGGACCTTATGCCGGAGCAAGTGGATGCCCAAAGGAGGCTGTGATCCTGTGGGAAGCCTGCACTGGAGCAGGCTCCTGGCAGGACCTGTGGACCCATGGAGAGAGGACCCCACACTGGAGCAAGTTTTCTGGCAGGACTTGTGACCCCGTGGGGGACCCACACTGGAGCAGTCTGTTCCTGAAGGACTGTAACCCATGGAAGGGACCCACGTTGGAGCAGTTTGTGGAGGACTGTCTCCCGTGGGAGGGACCCCACGCTGGAGCAGGGGAAGAGTGTGAGGAGTCCTCCCCCTGAGGAGGAAGGAGCAGCAGAAACAGCGTGTGATGAACTGACTGCAGCCCCCATTTCCCGTCCCCCTGCGCCGCTCGGGGGGAGGAGGTAGAGAAATCGGGAGTGAAGCTGAGCCCGGGAAGAAGGGAGGGGTGGGGGAAGGTGTTTTAAGAGTTGGGTTTTTTCTCATTATCCTACTCTGATTGGATTGTTAATAAATTAAGATATTATTATTATAAATTTCTTTTATATATATATAAAAGATATATTATTATATATTAAGACCCCAAGTCCAGTCTGTTTTGCCCGTGACGGTAACTGCTGAGTGATGTCTCCCTGTCCTTATCTTGACCCATGAGCCTTTCGTTATATTTTCTGTCCCCTGTCCATTTGAGGACGGGGAGTGATAGAGCAGCTTTGGTGGGCACCTGGCATCCAGCCAGGGTCAACCCACCACAACATCCTCATCTGCTCCAACAATGAGCTCTCCATCCTTGACTGCCTACCTTCTGCTAATGTAGCTGTGAAAGGAGGAATAAAGAAAAGGCCGGAAAACCATACTTAACCTCCCCCGAGTGTCTGAAATATGCTTTACTTAATGTTCTTCAAGTTTCTTACTGCCTCAGCAAAGTATTTCAAAGGCCCATATTCCAAAAAGCATATTGACTGCAATACACTCCTCTCTAGTCTGTGATTGATCTTGTTGTTTTCTCCTCTGTTTGTTTGCCTGGGTATAGATGCATTACCTTTACACTTTAAGGCCCTCAGGGTACACAGCTATTATCTGTCACACCCCATTTACCAGCAATCTTTGTGGCCATCAGCAGTGCTACCCAAATAACAAAGACAACAGTAAGAGCAAAGTCAACCAAAGAGAAAAGGAGCCCCCAGATGACCAGAGAATGAGTGGGGATGAAGGAAGAGCGAGGAAGGAAGCAGGGGCTGAGGACAGTAGGCAGTGAAAAACTCCTTAATCCTGGCCTGCCAGGTGGGATATTGGTCCCTCGGCGTGAGCCGGGGTGCTCGGATCCAGCAGAGGCACAGAAATAAGAAGGGCTGTTGTACACTTGGATCTTTCGCCAGGGGGACACAAGGGCTGCAAACTTTCTACCTGGAGGCATAGGTCCCAATTCACCCCCGCCTCCAGTATGGGCACTTAACGGAGGTGCCCAGGCTGGGACTGCGGTCAGCACAGGCCGCCTCAGTGGAGGGAAGGAGACATCTTCCAGTTGGGCACCCCAGGCTGGAAGGGATGAACTGGAGTCAGCCTGCCAAGCGGGCAGGACCTACCTCCCATGACACAGGCACCGACGGCCGCAGCCATGGGTAGCACTGCAGAAAGCAGAAGCTTTCACTGAAATTTCATCCACAGCTGGAGGACAAAAGCAGGAAGCTTTCAGAAAGGAGGACTTTCTCTTGCCATGTCCCTGGCAGGAGCTAATAAAGCCAAGCCCTAATCTCTTGTCCTGGTTTTGGTTGGGATAGAGTTAATTTTCTTCCTGTAGCTGGTATAGTGCTGTGTTTTGGATTTAGTATGAGAATAATGTTGATAACACACTGATGTTTTAGTTGTTGCTAAGTAGTGCTTACACTGGTCAAGGACTTTTCAGCTTCCCATGCTCTGCCAGGTGCACAAGAAGCTGGGAGGGGGCACAGCCAAGACAGCTGACCCAAACTGGCCAAAGGGATATTCCATCCCATATGACATCATGCTCAGTATATAAACTGTGGGGAGTTGGCCGGGGGGCAGCAGTCGCTGCTCGGGGACTGGCTGGGAGTCGGTCGGCAGGTAGTGAGCGGTTGTATCACTTGTTCTTCCTGGGTTTTGTTTCTCTCTCTCTCTCTCATTTTCCTTTTCACTACTATTACTATTATTATATTTTATTTCAATTATTAAACTGTTCTTATCTCAACCCACGGGTTTTTCTCACTTTTGCTCTTCAGATTCTCTCCCCCATCCCATGGTGGGGAGGGTGAGCAAGCAGCTGTGTGGTGGTTAGTTGCTGGCTGGGGTTAAACCATGACATCTCTATCAGTGCTCTTGGGTGTATTAAATGAACAAAGTCAGTCAGTAATGCAAAGTAATAGGATGAAATGAAGCATTGTTCAAGTTTAAGTACTGGGAAATCAGCAGACTCTTGAGAAAACAAGTGAAAGATTACCTCAAACAAACCTTTTAAATGCAAAGTCACCGTTTCTCTTTCCCTCTGCATGGTTGGTAGGTCATGTGTATGTAATGTCAGGCTCAGATGAGATCTGATTGCTCCCATGTTGTCATGGGATACTTGGTATTCCACCATAAAAAAGAGCAAGGGATGAGAAGAGCCCTCTAAGAGAAAGGGGTTAAAATACTTAAAAAAAACCCCAAAACCAAACCTAAAAAAACCCCAAACCCCAAAGATCCTAATGAGCAGACACCAAAGAGCAGCAGAAGTGCAGAAATGGACCTGGCCCCTCCACTGGGAGAGAACACATCTGTCCTGACCTATTGTCTATTGTATCACTGTGAAACACGGTGGGATAGAATATAGTTCTGATTAAATCAACATCTAAGACAAGAGAGATATTCCCTAATTAACCCATTCTGAATGGTAATAGGCAGGGATAATCAAGGCTGGAAGCTGCACTGAAAACAGCTGCTCAGAAGTGACTAGGACAAACATCAACATGGGGAAACCTGTGGAAAAACTGAGAATGATGAGAAAAAAATGGTAATGAAACAATAATAGCTTGTATCTATCTAATGACTCTCAGCCCAAAGGAGCCCACAACATTTTGCAGCATAATAGGGAAACTAATTAAGAGAGGTCACTTTACCCAGTATTGAAATGGAGCTGCCTCTTGTATAAGTATCTGGTTGATAACAACAATTATTAACAGCACAACAGCAATACTACAAAACTGCTTAGGTCTGGAAGTATAAAATAATACCAAAGCCATCTAAAGCATCTGGGAGACAAGTCGCCCAGCCAGGGTTCAGGTTTGATTTGAGTTTACCCCTTCAAAAGCTGTATTGGTAGGAACCAAACTCTCTGAAGTCTGCAACGCAGAGATGTCTGTGCCTGAACTATTCTCCCCAGCTCCTCTTACACACAGCAAAGGGAAACAGGTACTTTTAGGACACAATTCATGCGATCAACAACAGACATTTATTTTAAAATGAGATGAATCACTTCCTAAAATTATAATCATATCCTGGCTACAAAGTGAGCCTAGGCAAGTAGTTTGAATGTGAACAGCTTTATTGTAAATTTCTTTATTTCTGGCAGATTAAGGCCATTTGATGTATATAGGCACTAGATGCTGCGTGCAACACACCAGACTTTGCTGAGTTGATTTATTTTTTTAATTTTAATGAAGAGAAGAAAAATGTAGCAAAATTGAAGTGTCTGCAAGATAGCAAAGTGTATGCTTTTCTGATCACCATTTACACTTAAGGTGATGCCCATATTTTTCTGCATTCCTCACTCATTTCTTGCCATTGTAACATTCTTTGTTTTCTGTAAAAGTTCATGCTTTGCAGGTGGGACCAGCTCTCTAAGTGCCAAATCACCATATCATGGGAGGAAGAAGAGTTCAGGATACTTGGAGAAACACTATAAAACCCACAACCCCCTTCCTTCCCCCCCTCCCCCCTTTTTTTTTCCTTTACTGTGAGTTTAAGGTGGAGGTAGTAACCACTTGGGGGGCCATAGCCAACAGCAAGGACTGCCAAGGCAAATCTGAGCAGACACTCATGGAAATAAGGAGAAATCTGGTAGGCAAAGTTTCTGGAAGAAGAAATAACTGCAGCAGAAAGATAAACTTTCTAGAACAAGCTTCAAGGTGGTTCAGGAATCAGCTGTGGTTTTAAAAGGCTGTGTTACTGAATTGGATAAACTACATCTAGCCCAGCCCTGCTTTGATGCCTTTGCTTTTATTCTTCCAAAAAGGAAGTATTATGTGACTATAATGACGGGGATAAATAATAAAATTGACAATACTAACTCCCCAGAGATGGCATGAGAAATAATGGCTTTAGTGACTAGCATGATGCTTGGCAACATGGAAAAATTGCTATTTCTTAAAACTTTCTACTATTTTTGAAAGTTACTATTTTCTCTAAGCTTTATCTTTTTCAAGAATGCTAAAGGGGATTTGTAATTGAACATAAATGAACAATTATGCTCAACATTCAGAAGAGGCAAAAATGAGTACCTAAGAATTGCCTCCAAGTAGCTGATTCTGAAGATGCAACCAGAAGTACTACAGAAAGAATCTTCTGCAAGCTCTTTTCAACAACTATGATGACATTTAAACTTGATATTCTTTTACAGTTACAAGAAAAACTTTCATAGTAAATGGATATCGTAGATCCCTGCTAAATATATAGCTATATATAGTGTCCAGCAGCTAAATTATCATCTCGGGACTCTTGCTGAAAATGGACGAAATTCATTTTGTATAAAGACGTGATAAAACTGAACCATATTCTGTAAGGTAGGGTGCAATGAGAAAGCAGATACAATGCAATGTAGAAGTCTGTCAAGAAGCAGTGTTATGAAGATCCAGCAGGATTTTTTAAAATGTATTCCAAACAGATGGTATGACAGGTCCATGTCCTCTATGCAAGAGAGATCAGAAGCTGGAAGAATGGTGTATTTTCAGTTCATTAGGTTTGGACCATCTGGCTGTGGTAGAAGATTTTGAACTGAGCAAGTCCAGGTCCTCACAAAGCCCTGATGAGTCAAAGCATCTCAGTCTTCTCTGTTTTTTACAATGAATCCATGCAAAAGCCACAAGTTCACCTTTGCCTCATTCTGCCAGTCAATCCTATCTGCCCATACTCTGCTTTTTCTCCTCATTCTTGAAGCTCTGCGCAATTAGCATCATCATTAAAAAACAATTTACTGGTCGGATCCTGCTTTGCAGTTTTTAAGTGCTCTTACAAGCTTCCTTCAATCACTGTTTTCCTGGTAAAACCCTTGGGACCATTGTCATCACCATTTTACAGATGCTGCCACCAATCTCTGACATATATAGAGATTAAGTGACCTGCTCAGTGCTGCAAGAGAAACCAATATCACAGGTAGGACTGAAACTCAGGAGTGTCTCTCACTCTTCTTCCAGGACGATGACCACAAGTTTCCTTTTTCCTCGTTGAAAATCAAGGATGAGGAAAAGAAATTAAAACCATAGTCTGCATTGAGGATTAATTCACTAACAGTATGAGAACTGTAAAGGTATGAGGAGATAAGGATGGTGCTACACATAGAAAATGGAAGAGCAGTCGTGTGACCCTTGGGCTGGGTGAGGTTTATCTCATCTAGTTTTAGCGCTGAGATTCAGCAGTAGGTTGTAGACACCAGTTGCAAAAAGCAGCTCAATGAACCTGAGTGCCTAGCACCGTTTGGGATGCCCTGGGATTTCTGAGATACCTGCATAAGGCTGACCTGCTCTGCAACATCAGCTTCAGCACAGCACGAACAGACTCTGAAAGAAGTCCCTGTTGTCCTGCTCATTGGGAATAGTTGCAGTCCTGGAGCCACTGGAGAGGAGGAGCAGTCCTCTAGGCTTTCTGGGAGATGTGGAAGACCCTGTGATGACAGGAAGGGTGATAAAAGCCTGAGCAGAACAACCAAGTGCAGGACATGGTGGATGGGAAGAGGAAGCCTGCAGTGGCATGTGGACCAGGACCAGTGCATCTCCTCCTTGCATGCATCATGTGAGACTCTGGACAGTCACCTTGGGCCAAACCTATGAAAGGGGTTTTGGCACCTAAAAACCATGCCCAGGGAGAGCTAGAACGCAGTGCCTCAGAACAGGATTCACGGTAGTCAGCACGCCAAGTTTTGAGGTAGGGTGCAAAATCACATAGTGGGAAACTCCAAAAGCGAGGGAGCATCCTCCATCAGACATGGGCACCTACATGAAGCCAGGATCCCCATCAGGCACCCACACAAAGGCGTCCCTTTGGGGCAGCGTCTGACAACTGCCTCGGTCTTTTAGAAGAAGCTGGAGGGAGAGTCCTTGCCATTTCCATAAATGGTGGGAATTAATTCCCCCTTGCCTGGGAAGCAATGGGCCATGGTACCACCATGAAACAATGCAGATCCCTGTATTTCTCTCTTTCCAAGACAGTGCCTTAGGCACGGAAATGGAAGTAAGCAGGGGAGGAAGATGGCATCCTTCATTTTTCCTGTTATATAGAAACATTAGATCTCTGGTACTGGAAGGTGAGAGCATATCAGAGTCTCACCCTGTGGACCAGCAATTTCAATGTCCATGTGCAGAGGAGATGTCTGGGTCTCCAGCTCCAGCTGTGCACCCTGTGTGAAAGTATCCCTGGATAAAAATTGTACATTGGGTGGGACACAAGGGCTGAAACCAGGAATGCTACTGAGGTAAGTCATAGCTTTGCCTTTTCTGCACAAAGTCCCCATGGAACTGGAGGTTAGAAAATTAAATTCCCCCTCCAACCCAAAATCATCACTGCAGCTGTGACCCACAGCACAGATCTGTCCATCCCAAATGTGGCCCTCCTCACAGGCCTACCAAAACCAGTGATGCATGCTCTGTTTGCCGCACGTAGGAGATGCACAGGCAGCCTCACACAGCCACTGTCCAGCAGACAGAGATGGTCTCAGCCTGAACTCTTATCCAGGGTCTTAACCCAGCCCTCAGCAATGGGGGAGTTCCCTTACAATCTGTGCATATCTGGAAATAGCAAGTGTGTTGCTGTAACCATAGTGGTCTAAGTAACTTAAAGGGTTAGAGAGAAGTGACTTCATCTATTAGATCAATTACTGCATGCAAGAACACAAGACCTTCATCCGGTCTTTTTGAGTCCCTCTCTTCTTTGTTGCTGTACACAAATCTCAAGCTAAAGTGTGTTGTCATCCTTGGGGTATATTAATTCAGGTCAAAACTGAGATTAATGATCCTTTTTCAAGAAATTACACATTCTAGCATAGCATTTGGTCTGAAGGCCAATTTACCCGTGTTGTAGTGTTCTGGGACCTCTGGAAAATTATCTCATACAATCACTGGATAGCAGCCCAGGAGAATTTTTATTTTGGCTAGGGTTACTAATACTTATCTCTGAATGATGGATCGGCTACATTATACAGTTCATACTTCTCATAAAACTTTTGCTCATAAATCAAGAGGGATACAGTCTCTTATGTACTTCATCGAATGAAATATAGATTAGTCTGCGGGAAGATTTTTGGAAGTCAGTTAGGTGAAAGTCAGTCTGTGTTTCTTCTCACCAGCCGTTTTTGTTAAAAAAAAAAACCCAAGCAGGGTACATCCATTAAAAAGGTATTAGCACAGGGATATTTCTTGGAGTCAGTGAGAGATTGTTTTTCAAGTCCAAGCAGGTGAGTACCTACTCGAGATTATAAACTGCTACTGAGGTGCAAAGTAATGTCCTAAACGTCCTACTGATTGAAATCCTACAAACATATTAAGTACGTTTGCTTCCCTAGAGTTTGCCCAATATGGAAGGTAACCTTGTAACGCTGTCGGTACGTGCTGACACAGCACAGCTTACATGTACCTCCCAAAACCAATGAGTTATAATTACAAAATGAGGATACCCAGCTCAGCACACAGGTGGCCATAAGAAACTGAAGATTAATACGGTTTCACTTCTGTTCTGTGTAAACTGCCCAGCCCTCACTTTAAGGCATCTGAGTCTCGTTTTCACATGCATGCGACTACTGCCTTCAACTTGGTGTAAACCGGGACCAAAGCAGGGGCAAGTGAGGTCTCCCAGGAGTGGTCCTCTCTGCAGGAAAGCAACATACAGCCCAGCTTTCAGGTGGCAGTGGTGGAAACCTCACAGGAACAGGGAGCGGAGTCAGCTCTGCTCTCTTGCCTACCCTCCGAGAAGCTTGCTCTCAACATCTCCCCAGGTGTCATGAACTCACAGCTCCCAGCGTTAGCATTCTTCATACACAGATGAGACAGGGAGTGAGGTAACCTCTGCACTGCCCCAGAGCAGTCAGCTGGGTCAGACTATGCCATTTACCACGGGCTTTTCACAGGCACCACCAGAGCTAAAAGCTGGCCAGGGTGCAGGTAAAAAGGCAGCGACAGTGGTCTAGGGTAGGAGAATATGGAGAAGAGGGGATGGCAACCTCTGGGAAAGACAACAGCAAAGGAGGAGGGGATGTGTAGTGGAGGAAAGCAGATAAAGGGACCCCAAGGAAACAGTGGTCCAGGGCATGGTGGAGGATGTATGCAGAGACTGGGACAGACTGATGCCAACCACTGCAGTTCCATTTCACAGTGGAGTCAGTGAAGTGATGTTAATTTACAAGAGCTGTCATGTGTCCCAGGAAAATATTATGGGATGGACTATGAAACCCCTGCTCACACGGAGCGGCCTCTTACTCTACCAGTATCTCCGAGGACTGAAGCAGAGGTCATCCACACAGTAAAGCAACATGGAGTAAGTAGCTCATCACAGTGGCTGGAAGCTGGAGAGAGCATATTAAAGAAACATCTCTGTTCTCCCTAAAGGACATAATAGAGAGATAATAGAGATTTCCTGAGAGACCCAGCCAGAAATGATAGAAGAGCACGTTTCCAATTATCTACTCATCTAAAAGATGACTACTGGGTGTCACTCACAATCAGGCTTATAGAAACAATGCACTGTACCTTTAAGGATGACATTTCTTGTCAAATTCAGATAACAGAAGCATAATCACATTGTTCTTTCCTCCCAGGAAGCATACTCTTATAATTTTTTAGATGTAAAAGATGTCCAAGTACAGTAGCCCATACCGCCCAGGCCCATGGCAATTTCTTTGTAAGGAAGTTTGGGAATAAATAATACCATGAGAATCCCCATATCTTTTCGACTGCAATTTGCTACTGCAGGGAACAATTCAAATTCAGTTCGCCAACCTCTGCTCTGGCTCTCTGAGAAGACTGCAAAATGACCTAAGGACACCCGTCTGCTATGAATAGCCATAGTGAGCATTCAAAAGTCCCTGTACAGCTTTTCAGGAGGACACAGTGCAATCAGAGGCTTCTCTTGGAAAGAGGAAAGGCAATTTTTGGTAACTTTCTCTCCCTGGCTTTCTCTCTCATCATTGCCAGTTCCCTGGTGAATTTGAAAACAGTGTGTATATATGATCCTCTTCAGCCTTGTCATATATTTAGTGTTCAAGTCCTGAACGCATGTGTTCCTAAAGACTCTCTTAGAAGGAAAGTAAGTTCCAAGCTCATTTCATTGTCTTCTGTTCTCCTCCTCTTCCTGACTGTGGTAAGAACTTGACCGGGTATTTATTTTTAACGTAATTATTCGCTGTGTAGTGCTGTTGCTATTTACACCCACAAAACTGCATAGAGTCAACCTCTACATGCAGCACAGGATCATATGTAAACTTCTCATAAGAGAGTCCAAATTTCAGGACTGAATGCAAATAAAAGTGTTCACCAGAGCACAACTGCTACCAAGAATAAAGAACCACATTAATGAACAAAGTTTTCCTCAAACAATTAAGTAAATGACAAAAGGAATAAATGACAAGGCTGACATTTTAATAGAGAACTTTCCTTCTGAGTCACAGCTGTGGGTTGTGGATTGTGTTGGGCTTATACTCAAAGGGTGTTGATTAACTTTTTTCAAATTGCTCAGCAACATGTGCTATTTAACACACTTAGTCCATGTGTCCATAAGCTATTTCTTTCTAATTTTTTAAAGATGTGAATTTTCAGATTTCTTTGCAGTTTTTCATTTTCCTTAGATAGTAGATGCTCTTGAAAATCACCAGAATTTAAAAAAAAAAGAAAAAAAAGATAGAAGAGGAAGACAAAAATGACATTCATCCTGAAAAGCGTGAGGTTTTCCACCAAGCTGGAGAGGCCTTCCTCTGTCATGTCTACATATAATTTATTACCTGGTTTTGACAGAAATGGATATACAGTGTGTAGATATGCTAGACTTTCCATGTGCCCTTTCCACCACTGGCAATTTGCACTCATCCCAAAGCTTTTTTTTTTTTTTTGGTAAGTTGTTTTCCAGCATCTGCTAAATATAGCTGGATGCTAATTATAAGTACCTCGGTCCCAGTCATTGCTATTTGTCCTGCGCAATGGCCTGTTATCATTGTACCTAAAGTTGAGTATTTATTCCAAATGGAAAAGAATCACTCAGTTTTAAGTTTACTTTGTAACAAACTTTGCAAGATCAGTGATAAAAAGCTTCACTAAAGTCCACTTATGTGACTGAAAAACTGCTGGGTGTCCTTCACTACTGGGTGTTCCCCTTTTAAAAGGGAGAAATGCAAACGTTGTTAAGCCTTATTCCTGATACATTACTTGGTCAACTCTGTGTTGCTTTGCACAGAACTGGATCACAAACATACCACATACCACGATGTCCACAGGGAATAAAAGACAACTGTTAAACATTACCAAAATTTTCGCACAGGTTGAGGAGACTACATAGTGGAGAAACAATCTTGGAAATTGTTCCATTAACAAGTCTCAGGCGCTGAATTCTAATCCACCCTGGAGAGTCAATCACACTGCCATTAGTGGTAGCATAGCCTGTATCTCAGTACATCGTTATTAAAATGAGCAGCTGACTCCCATTAGAAATAGTATGGGCATGGCACTAATAGGTTCATTTGTAATCTCTTCTCCAAAAGACACCTTGGAGGTCAAAAGTTGCAGAAATAAATATAGGTTTGAAAAGTCCAACGCAATCAGCTGCGCATTGTAGGTGATCAGAGGCTGACACCAAACATCATAAAGAGAAAGGAGGACTAAAAAATAGCAAACATTGATAGTCACTTCTCAGAAAGCTTCTCAATTACTATCACACTGACTAACAGCTATAGTTAACAAAATGCTTAAGAGAAAATGGTAAATACACAGATAAATAACAGCAGAGAAATGGGGACCCCACTGATAAACATTTCTAAAATCAGATCATTCGAGGAAGATTTATAACAAATATTATACATGTGCTTAGCAGTGAAGCACACATGCGCATCACCTGGTGAACTTAGAGGGCCGAGAGCAGACAAGGATAAATACAGTGCCCTGCATCTTGTTACTAAGCATGATTTCAGCACTCCTTTAACATTTAAGCAGTCCAAGGACCTAAATAGGATAAATGAGGTGATCTTAGAGATGTTACCCCCACTGCCTTGCAGGAGGGCAGAATTTGTATTTCTGAACCTTGTGACATTTTGACATGTTGCAACAATGAAGATTTCAGATCTACTGAGAGACTGCAAGTTATTCCATCCATTCCCCCTATTTTTAGTCACTTTAACACCAAGTTATGTGTTGGTCCTTCACAGCTCAAATGTTACCTATTGTGTGTCTAGTCATCTGCTTGAGATGTCCACTCTCACGGAAAGAATGTCTCCATTGAAATCCAATACATATTCAGCACACAAGGAATCAGTGTCATGATGAAGAGTTTTGCATCTCTAGACAGATCTTGAATTTTTGCTGGAGAGTGGGTGTGGTAGCTAATAATAAGAAAAGTTCACTGCTATTTCCTAAGAAGTAGAATTGGTACCATTTGTGGAGGTTTTCTTTACTACTCCCACATTTTATCCGGCCTGAGCACTGCACAGGATTTAGCTATGTTTCACTTACTCAGCGGTCAGGGAATATGTTGTACTAACACTGTTTGCCCAGTGATTTTCTGGCATGAATAATGAAGTTGCAGGAAGCCATATGCTTTTTCTAATTATCATTATCCTCGTTATTCAGTCACTGTCTGATTATCGGCTCCAAAAAATCCAGCTCAGCATTGGGGTTTAGATTCAGCAAATGAATTTTTCAAGTTACGTTAGGTCTACTTAAAAAGCAAAAAGAAATCTCACTGGCAAATTATACATTTATTAAGATAAATTACTGAGATCCCTCAGGGGCATGAATTTAAAAGTAATGTGTTGTGTGAAAGGTTACAACATAAGGCTGGGAGATTCTTTCATCAACTTTTGCAATTGCCCCTGATGCTTCATATCTATCTGGGACACATTCACTCCAAACCATACAAGTTCCAGTCAGGAAGAAAGGAGGAATGCACGGGCTTTACTAGCAGAGGCATAGACACGATCATCCCACTCTACTCAGTGCTTGGCAGGCTGCACTTGGAGTACTCTGTCCAGTTCTGGTCCCCACAATTCAATGAAGATGCAGATAGACTGGAGGGGGTCCAAAGGAGGGCCATGAAAATGATCAATGGGCTAGAGAACTTGCCCTGAGCACCTGCCCTATGAAGAAAGAGTGAAGAAGTTCGGTCTCTTCTCCCTGGAGAAGAGAAGGCCCAGGGGGACCTCATCAAGGTGTTCCAGCACTTAAAGGGCAACTACAAAGAGAATCATAGAATCATAGACTCATAGAATACCAGGTTGGAAGGGACCTCAAGGGTCATCTGGTCCAACCTTTCTAGGCAAGGGCACAGTCTAGACGAGATGGCCCAGCACCCTGTCCAGCGGAGTCTTAAAAGTATCCAGTGTAGCGGAGTCGACCACTTCCCTGGGGAGATTATTCCAATGGTTGCCTGTTCTCATTGTGAAAAATTTCCCTCTCGTGTCCAGTTGGAATCTCCCTAAGAGTAACTTATACCCATTACCCCTTGTCCTCTCCATGTGACTCCTTGTAAGAAGGGAGTCTCCATCTTCTTGGTAACTTCCCTTCAAGTACTGACACATGGTGATGAGATCACCTCTAACCCTTCTTTTCTCAAGGCTGAACAAACCCAGTTCCCTCAGCCCATCCTCATATGGCAGGCTTCCCAGACCCATGATCATCTTGGTGGCCCTTCTCTGGACCCCCTCCAGCCTGTCCACATCTTTTTTGAAGAGCAGGGACCAGAACTGCACACAGTACTCCAGGTGTGGCCTGACAAGCGCCAAGTAGAATGGGGCAATGACTTCTCTATCTCTGCTGGTGATGCCCTTTTTGATGCAACCCAGCATCCTATCAGCCTTCTTGGCCGCAGCAGCACACGGTTCACTCATATTAAGCTTCCTGTCCACCAGGACCCCCAGGTCCCTTTCCACAGAGCTGCTCTCCTACCAGGTGGATCCCAGCCTGTGCTGCACTCCTGGATTATGTTTTCCCAGGTGCAAGACCTTACACTTGTCCTTGTTAAACTTCATAAGGTTCCTGTTAGCCCACTCTTCCAGCCTATCGAGATCTTCCTGCAGCGTGGCTCTCCCTTCCAGAGTGTCTACTTCCCCACTCAGTTTGGTATCGTCGGCAAACTTCATCAGGTTACACTTGATCCCGTTATCCAGATCACTTATGAAGATATTGAATAACGTTGGACCCAAAATCGATCCCTGGGGGGTCTCTCTTCACAAGGGGCCACATGGAGAAGACAAGGGGCAATCGGCACAAATTGCATTGGGAGAGGTTTCATCTCAATATAAATGTGGTGGGTTGACCCTGGCTGGATGCCAGGTGCCCACCAAAGCTGCTCTATCACTCCCCGTCCTCAAATGGACAGGGGACAGAAAATATAACGAAAGGCTCATGGGTCAAGATAAGGACAGGGAGACATCACTCAGCAGTTACTGTCACAGGCAAAACAGACTCAACTTGGGGAAATTAGCTTAATTTATTAACAATCCAATCAGAGTAGGGTAATGAGAAAAAACCCAAGTCTTAAAACACCTTCCCCCACCCCTCCCTTCTTCCCGGGCTCAGCTTCACTCCCAATTTCTCTACCTCCTCCCCCTGAGTGGCACAGGGGGACGGGAAATGGGGGCTGCAGTCAGTTCATCACACGCTGTTTCTGCTGCTCCTTCCTCCTCAGGGGGAGGACTCCTCACACTCTTCCCCTGCTCCAGCGTGGGGTCCCTCCCACGGGAGACAGTCCTCCATGAACTGCTCCAACGTGGGTCCTTCCCACAGGTGACAGTTCTTCATGAACTGCTCCAGCATGGGTCCCTTCCATGGGTTACAGCCCTTCAGGAACAGACTGCTCCAGCGTGGGTCCCCCACGGGGTCACAAGTCCTGCCAGAAAACTTGCTCCAGTGTGGGGTCCTCTCTCCATGGGTCCGGAAGATCCTGCCAGGAGCCTGCTCCAGCGCAGGCTTCCCATGGGGTCACAGCCTCCTTCGGGCATTCACCTGCTCCGGCATAAGGTCCTGCACAGGCTGCAGGTGGATATCTGCTCCACCATGGACCTCCATGGGCTACAGGGGAACAACCTGCCTCACCAGGGTCTTCCCCACAGGCTGCAGGGGAATCTCCGCTCCGGTGCCTGCAGCACCTCCTCCCCCTCCTTCTTCACAGACCTTGGTGTCTGCAGAGTTGTTCCTCTCACATATTCTCACTCCTCTCTCTAGATGCAATTGTGCAGTGGTTTTTTGTTCCCCCTTCTTAAATGTGTTATCCCAGAGGCGCTACCACCGTCGCTGATTGGTGTGGCTTTGGCCAGCGGCAGGTCTGTCTTGGAGCCGTCCGGCATTGGCTCTGTTGGACATGGGGGAGGCTTCTAGGAGCTTCTGACAGAAGCCACCCCTCTAGCCCCCCTGCTACCAAAGCCTTGCCATGCAAACCCAATACAATAAGAAAGAAGTTTTTTACAGTGAGAGCAATTAATCACTGGAACAACCTCCGCAGGGACCTGATAAATTCCCCATCACTGGAGGTTTTCAAGATGCAATTGGACAGGGTGCTAGTTAATCTCATCTAGGCTTCCTTTCCCATGGACCAGATGATCTTTCAGGTCACTTCCAACCTGGGTTATTCTATGATTCCATGAAGAAACACATAATAGTAACTTCTAATGTTTTTTATTTTGCTTAAAACATGTTAGAGTGGGATGGGCACATTTTTACAGACAGGGGATACAATCATGGGTTACTCCTGAAGTCTTTAGAGACATGCATTTGGCCTAAAGCCAACCCCCCAACCCAGCTTCTGCAAGGTCTCCCTTACACTGAGGGTTTCCTGGTGCTGTGGAGCCACTCTGGTGTCTCCTCCATACTCTTGTTTCTCCTCCATACTCCCCTGCCAGGGTATTCACATTGTCTGATTTTAGGCCCTTACATACAGCACGATTCAGAGCCCCTAAGCAAGGAGCTCACTGCTATCTGTCTTCAGGCAGCCTCCATAAAAGACTCTCCCTCCGCTCCAGCAGACCTGCAGAGTTTGCTCATCCATCTCTCTCTCCACTGTAGGTCTCACAGCAGTCATGACAGTGAAGTCAAGCAACTATTGTCAGCAGTCTGCATGGGTTCATGAACCTCCCCCTTGTGCTGAGCACTCCTCTGCCACACTGTAAAGTCTGGTTCAGTGTGTCTAATGATGACTGATGGATTGTTTTTTTACTAAAATGTGAGATGAAAAATGTGACATGCTGCCCCGTAACAAACTGGGTGTGAAAGACTTGAAGCAGTTAGACTGCATCTTGGAAATAATTTATGAAAAAGTACAACTCGTAAACACTGCCACCATCAATGCAGAATACAGAATGCTTTCTGGATCTGTGACATGCTTTATCTCCTACATATGAAAGGATTTAACAAAGAGGCAAGTAACACAGACGAGAGGTGCTGGAAATGCACTAAAAGTAATTGCACCTGTCATTCTGTTTTGTGAAAGCAATAACCAATCCCAATCTATTCCTCTGGCCTCATTGCTGAACCTCTAATGATGAGATGTACCCAAAATGAAGAAGGGATGCAAAAACAATTGTCAGGACATAACCAGTTGCACTCAAGCAATTGCAGAAATTATGGAACTGGCAACGCATCTCCTGTCTCCAACCAAGAAGGCTGGCCAGAATTACACAGCTGGTGAGCTGGATCCATACTCCAACTACATTCACCAAGATGATATAAATCCTTAATTCTGGCTAACCAGGACTAATCTCCAACCAGTCTGGAGATGGATAATCTCTATGTCATTCGCTCATCTCTGTAAGTTATGAACAACATGTACGGCAGGGAACTTCATCCCAATTCACATTTATATCCCAGTTCTCTTAGCTGAACAATACCACTATCTTAAAATAACGAAGGAAAAATATTACTGAGAATAAGGCAGAAAAATGTGAGCAACATTCAGTACAAAAATTTTGCCTCATCCTCTGTCTATGACCTCACAAGCTGTCAAATCTCATTTCTTTCTTATAAACAGATTTCTAGTTTTTTAGATTTTTACAGGTATTTTGACATCCTTTCTGGAGACTTTGTAATAATGTACAGTGAGGTGAGCCAAATCAGACAAAGAGGAGGCGGGGAACACTGGAAGGCAAAATATGAGCTAAAATCCAGGAAAGGAGCTTTTCCATGACCTCCCACTAATTTCTGACATCACTAGGCAATATTTAGTGAGGTTATACATAGAAGTTTGCAAATAAGCCACACAGTATTATCCCAGCATATGCCTTTCATGCTATGCAATGAGAAATAGAGGAGTCATACCTGTGACTACTAGAACATCCTCACTGTCCTTACTCAATGTGGAGAAAAGCCTGAGCTAAACCTGCCTGGATTCCTCCCATAACCTTCCCAGTTCTCTTAAACAGCCACAAAACTTTTGCTCATCTTCCTGAACTCTGGAGTTGTACTAAGTTTTGATTCTGAAGGGAAAGACAGACATTTTCTCAGGATTTCACACGATAAAGATTGGGCCAAATGTAGTGTCCACAGTTAGAGCAACTGGACACTTGTTTGCTCCTCTAAGTTGTTTACCCACTTTATCTTTGCAGTTTGGTGGCGGGTTGCCACCTCTTGAGAACTAGAAAGCATATCTTCCAGCGTCCAGTTTCTACAGCATGGAATTAACAAAGCATTCAGATGTTTAATTGACTCTTGTCACTTTTCAGCCAGCTTGCTTCATTAGGTGTTTCCTTTGATCTCCAACTTGTCTCTTCTGGCTCCTGAAACAGCATTATTTCTCATGGAGAATTAGCTCGATCTGACAAAAGCCATTTGCCCTTCATTAAAATATTTCATGGGTTGAACATTTCAATAGTGTTGCTGAGAGAGGGCTCACCACAAGGGTTTGTCATTCCATGCACTTTATTGACTTTAAAGTTACAATCATATGGAAGGCTGAGAATAAAAACGTTTGCTGGACTAGGCCAGAATGACTTCCTACCTTGTAAAGTGCATTTTGATTGTATCTTATTTTACAAAATCACTTTTTCAGTTTGGAGCAATCATTTTTTACATGAAGCCAGATTTTGCGTGACCTGGCTTTTTTTTTTTAAATTAATTGTATTTTCTTTAGGCAGTAGAAATTCTGCAAAACTTTGTCATTTCTTTGCATCTCTTTGAAAGAGGCTGACATTTTGGAAAGATTTTGATTTCTGCTACAGCAGTGTTGCAATGGACTGACAGCTAACCCTCCAGTTAATGCTTTGCAATGAACCATATGAGCATTCATAGCCAGGGACTAGAAATATCATTTGTGGACCTGAGACCTATCATGACATGTGCATAGAAGGTAAGTATCCATCTCATTCAATCAGCTGTGAAGCAAAACATGCTTTTCTGAAAGTGTGGCACTCTCACTCCATTTGCTTTATAATACCTTGTACAGCGAGTAACATGCAAAGCATATAGACAAGTCTCTAAGCAGGGCCTTCCAAAGGCTGGGTCAGGGGATATGGGTGCCTTGCGCTGTGACAAGCCATTGCCAGTCACCCTGGCTCTGTTGTCCCTGATTTTGTCCTGGAGCTGTACTGAGACCTTGCAGGTCCTCCCCAGCCAACTTAGGCTTCCAGCAGAGGCAGAGGGGGAGCAGGGGAGGCAGGCAGACTACGGTAGAGCATGGCTAGGTTGAATGCATGCACAGGGTAGGTGTGAGCCTGAGGCACAGGGCACCTCACATCTCAGAAGGACATGGGAACTGAAGGAGCAAGTATAACAGAATATGAGCCCTTCTGGGGTGAAATTACCCATGAACAGGTCCCAGCCCTCCAGCAATACCAAATTAGCCGAGGGTCAAGGTGGGAAGGAGATGGCTTGAAGGTCAGGGAGGCAATAAACTGAGAAATTCAGCTGCCCTGCCGAAAGCACCTTCCATCTTTTTCCTCTCACACTTCCCAGAGCTTCAATAATCCTTCCTGTATCACCTCCTGGCCCTCTGAAACCCTCTTGACACATGTCAGCGCCCTCCCACTGAACCACTGCCACTCTGAATTTTGCTGCTGTCACTGGTGGGCTCTGCACTTTCTCTTTCACTTACCATTGGCAGCTCCAAGCCTGCCAGAGACACATTCTTCTCTGGCACACAGAACAAGGAAAGCACTCCAAAACCCAGGAAGATAGTAGGGGAAGGAGGTAGGGGAAGAGGAGTCAAAACTTTTAACTGAGATTCATCACAGTTCTAAAAACATGCATTTCCAGTACTTCAAACTCTCACCCATGCTCTCTGTTCAAACTAAGGTAGCAGCCCTTGAAGAGCAATTGAATTTAATTGGAGATGCATTTGCCATTGTTTGTCCCCTACACGACACCGAGTCACCGTGCATTACGCGCCTTGGAGGTACATGTTCCAAATTGAAGGAAAGGAGCAGGTAAATAAAGCAAAATATTTAATAATTTAATACTCTGAGTGGCATTGACATCTATTAGTGGAAAAAGATTTTCTCAAAAATTGGACTTGATGTTACATTGTTTTTATGGTGGTGGTTTTTATGGTGGAAACACGGGTTGAGACAATATCTACATGATTCCTAAATGGAATAGATATGAGCTTTGAAACTAAAAATAGGCCACATTCATTTTTCCTAAAAATTGTAGAAAGCTCTTCAAGGATCATAGGCCAGCTTTCAAGCCAAAGAAGAAAGTCCACAGTCAATTTTCTGAACAGAGGAGGCTTTTTATCTCTAGGAAACTCAAACTCTGAACTCAGAAGCCTTTGAACTGATTTGGTCTTTAATAGTATTTTAAATTCTATCATTTTGGTGATGACCCAAACTCAAGGGCAAAAGCCTGCTGGGCCAGCTAGTGAGGCGCTCAAGCCCTTTCTGACTTTACATGTTGGCAAGAAAAGAAACCCATGGGAAAAGACAGTGAAGGGAAGAAATCTCCTTCATCTCTGGGCAGTTATGTAGATGTCTGTGCTGCTAATCTCTCAATAGGAAGGTAACTCAAGGAATAACTCCTTGAAGGGAAAGAGGTCATTCAGCTTCCTTTTGGACACTTTGAGTGTCTTGGTTTCTTTATTGTAGTTCTTCACATGTGAAACATAACACACAACCCTCATGCGTGCTGCAGAACAGCCTCAGATGTCAATCTGCACCTATGTCTCCAAGCTGTAGGAGTGCAGGCTCAGCATGCGGCTGAACAGGCGTCTGCTGCCCCCAGGTGAGGAAGAGGACTAAACTTTCTTCAGTTCTTGGAGTTCAGCATCGTTATCTGAGCCCAATCCACCCTCTTTTTCAGGAGCCCCTTATTCTTTCCAGTACCAAAACCTGCAGGCATTTCCTGCAGAAGTGGGAAGAGCCATGGGTGAAGTACTGTTTAACATTGGCACTGACCCTGTCATGTAAGAGCAATGCAGTCAGTGGAGTTTGGTGAGCCAATGACCACACATGTATCTACTTTAGATTGAGCTGAATTGTCCTGTAAGCTGTCCTGCAAGCTGAGACCAGTTCCCCACACTTAAGGGTGTAGCACCATTTGAGATGTCTTTGGGGATCCCACTTGGCTGCCAATTTCTGGAGCTGCCATTCCAGAAAGGCACTTCCAGCAGTTCCCTTGTCATATCTGCTAGATCCTTGAAGAAGTCTCAGATATCCAAGTGCATTTCAAAGAGCACCAGGTGACTGGATGTAGGGAATTGAACCTCCACTGACTATAACAGGACACATCTACATTTAGACACCTGAACTGACATGCCCACGCAGTGGAGTTGAATCCCAGCCCATCTGTGCCAATAGCACCACCTGGGACATCACCAGTTCTCTTGGCCTGTGGAAAAATGCAAGGTAATCTATCTGAAGCTACTATTGAGGGGCAGATCTCAGAAATGTCTATGTATTTGTCTTACATTTCCTACATAGTACACAGCCTTGAGGACTACCACCTGCCAGATACAGCTTAGAGGTGTCTGTGATCCAGACAGTGCTGGGAGAATGAATTTGCCCCCAAAAGACAACCATTACATGATTCCCACCAAGATGACACTTGGTGAATATGGTGGAGGTCCAGCCCATCCCCTAGATACAGAAAGATACAATTGCCCATACAGAGACACATAAGTTATTTGATGTGCCCAAGGATATTTTGTCTTGCCATCAGCTGCTAGCCCAGAAGGTCACAGGTCTCCCATAGCCCCTGCATCCTATTCACCAGCCCTCTCCCTGCCAGGCTATTCCTGGATGCCTCAAATGATATTTAGATAACTGAATTGAGTTCCTGGTGTTTACAGACCATAACTTGAGATTTCAAAACCAAATCATTGCTCCCATGAGGCTCCTTCTCATTCCTAGCAATCAGATTGCATTAAGAGAAACTGTAGCTCTGCATTAGTGTGTTATGTCATCGCTATCCTTCAAGATCAGCAGTCTCACACTGTCCCATGATTTCACTGCATTTATGAGAGTGTGTCCAGACATCAGCATTATGACCAGAGACTCACTTTTTTATGGAAAATTTTTAAAAACTTGAACAGTTTTTCAGAGTGCAAATCACATTCAGTCCTTTTTTTGTTTTCTAATATTCACAAAAACTGGTAGAAAGTAACCACTCTTTCTTCTATGGTTGACCTTCATGGCCGGGCAGGAAAGTTACTTGTCTTATTCCAAACATCTCTCTTTAACAAGGGAGCTAAACACAGCTGGTCATTAAAATAGTTTCGGTGCTCTACTTTTCAAACCGCAGGCCCATTTTCCCAGTAGGAAAAAAGAAAGTAAATGCTATCATTCTTTTACGAAAGAGCACCTTTTTAGCAATATAATTGGGCCGTAAGCATAGGGTCAAATTTGTAGGAGGAGTGATCTCTATGACACAAAGTAGTGCTTTAACAAAGGGAGGCTGATTTTTCTCGTCTGACCTTTGCATCCTTCTTGTGACAGCAATTGGTACAAATGTAGATGATTACATGTAGACAGCTCTTTAAAATTTACACTTGCTTTTTCCATTTTGTAATGAATCCACCCTTGAAGACCCAATTTGTAAAATGACCGTAAGGTATGTGCTCTTTGGAAAAAATTGTGCTAATGATTTTAAATGTCAAAATATATGTGACATGGTATGCCTTTTTAAAAAGACTTGAATTAGTATTCAGGACAATAATCTTTCTTTACTGTAACAATAAAACACATTGAACATTCTTTTTTATCCTTATGGGAAACCATGTAGCTGCAGGAATTTTAAATCAAGCAAAGAAGTTGTAAGCACTTTCTTCTTTCACTACAAGAGAGGCAAGGTTCAATTGCTGCATTTACTTTAAGTTCATTTTCCATATGGTTGCTCCAGACACAAGCCTTTTTTGATGACCAGTCTGTAACTAATGAATGCTCAAGACCCAAGTTCTCCCCTCACCTACTGCCCACCTGACCCTCATGCCTCACTGGGGCTCACACCAGTAAGAAGGCATGATGTACAAGCAAGGACTAGACAGACTGCCTAAACCAGAAGCAAAAGATGGTCACACACTCTCACTAGGAGTATCTGGTTTACACCTACTTACAGTTACAATTCAACAGTGATTTCTCATATTTTATTGTCTGTTTTCAAGGAACAGTGCATCATACAAAGATCAGCACTGAAGAAAGCCACATGGGTATCAGATTCTCACTAAATACCTCCTATTCCTGAGCACAGCAGAAGAGAAACCAGCCAAAGACAGCTGACACATGCACATAACCAAAGCTAGTCCTACCTAGTCCCAACATAATCTGGATTCAAGCCAGCAATGGGAGGTGAAATCAGCTCACAGTCACTGATAGAGGAACTTCCTCCATGAAGAAAAGAAGGCTGGTATCTATTCTCATCCTCCTGGGCCATTTGACATGGGTAAACTCTCAGAAGTGATGGGAATCTAATGTAATAAGGTATAATAGACTGAGTACTTCTTCTGATGGAGAGTCATCTAGTAGGTGCTCACAGAAGACTGAACCTGCACCTCACTTGCAGAAATGTGGAGGGCAGGCTGACGCTGTGCTCCTGCTTAGCAGCCATATGCAGCCCCCGGAGTAAACTGGTTAGACCAAGTGAGCCCAACACCAGCAGTAAGCAGGGGAGACACAGCTTTACCTACCATGAGATACAGACATTTCCTGTCACCAAATTGACCAAAGGTTGTGGCAAAGTCAGCTAAGATGAAGAAGAGTAAGCAGGAGTCAAACCTGAGCATTGCCTCTATGCCAGTGGTGGGCAGAGGAAAGACAGCGATGACTCTAGCACTGGACAGCAGTGTTATTTTTGTAATAGGTGCCCACCCGGCGATCAGTTGATCCTGCAGATTAGGAGAGCTTGGGTTGTCTTCATTGATGCTAAGCCCTTCTAGCTTGGTGTGGAAACCTACAGGAGCCCCAGCAGATCCCTCCAGATTTTCCTTACCCACCTTCCTTCAGGCTGGCTGGAAAGTGTGTTAAACCAGAATGGGACTAAAATAAACAGACAAAACAACCCTGGGATTTCCATGTGAAGTCCAGTCTTCCCAAGCACCATCTTCCTCTGTTATGCTCAGGCAAAAGTGGGCCAACCTTTTTCAGTCCTGCCTGTTGAGACAGGAAAGAAAGAAAGGCAAAGAATCCTTCTTTCCTGACAGATTCAGTCCAGTGTTATCATAAATTTTCTGTGCTCCTAGATCCTGTTTTGACTGGCTGAGAAGCAGAGGGGGTGGTAAGTCATCTGGCAGACCATGTCACCCCATGCTACAAGGTTCCTATATCCTGTTGTCTAAAGTAAAAATAACCTATTTTTTTCCCCAAAAGGGAGAATTGAATGAGGTGATAATACATCAAGACCAACTGCACATTACACTTCGGCAACAATGATCAGCAAATCAATTTCTGTTCACTAAGAGTAGCACTTTTGATTTCTCTGCTGAGGTTTCGATGATCAGAAAAAATGCTTTCCAAAATTCTCAGGATAAAGGCTGTGGCTGGCAATTATATTCAAGGGAGCAGTGCAACTATCTAGAAAAGGGGTCCAGCTTGTCTGTGCAGGAAAGACATTGTCTTTTGGGGCTGAGTCAGGTAATGAAGTGAAGTACCCCTGTAGGTAGGGACCATTGCAACCCTGGCACATGGTTCTTCCAGACAAAGCAGGTTGCCTTGACTCTGTCATCTCTACACATATAAATACATATAAATATATGTTTATTTTTCTTTAAAATCCCTTCTGGAACAAGACGTGTCACTGCATTCATTTCCATTCCCCAAGTGCAGAAAGGAAGAGAGAACAAACAACACATGACAGATGTTATTCATATTGCATAAAGTGCTGTTGGAAGACATTCAGATACTAAGTGATAAGATCTATAAAAATCTCAATAGAATAGACTTCACAGTAGATCTCACATGTAAGACATGGCCTAACAAGAAAGGTTGGTCAAGGCTTCCTTCGCATGCACTGCCTGCTCCCCCCGACTTGGGGGTGGTGGTCCCATGCATCGAGGACCAGACAGGAACATCCCTGTTCCAGGAATGCATCATGTGCGCAGGAGGATGCACATGGCACGGGAGCTGTGGGTGGTGTTAGGAGCCTGTTATCTGGAGAAGATCAAATGCTGGGTTTCTCACATCCACCTGAAGCACACTGATTTTGGGGGAAATGCAAGGCTCTGGAGAATCAGACTCCTCTGGTGTCCCTACAAGACGTTATTCAGAAAGGAGCTTCCTTTCAGCCTCTGTTGAACACTTCTGTCTAACATATATTAGAAGCAAAATAGGATTTGTCGAGAGAGGTAAGTCCTTTTATTAGGCAGCTGGAAAACACAGCAAAGCGTTCAGGCACACAGGCTGCCTTTCCTATCCCAGACAGGAGCCACAAGCTTCAAGCAAAGCTCAGGCTGGAACCAACCACTCTAAGTTTAACATGCTAATGTTAATCAAGCAGATGATTTCAGAGTAAAGGTGGCTGGTATCTGCAGAGCCAAGGAGGAGTGTTAGCACAAGATAGTAAGGTTAACAGAGTGAAAGCCAAGTAATTATCACCTGAGGAACACTGAGACATTGTAGGGCAAGGGAGGAAGAAAACCATAATATGACATAGATCCCAAAACTTTTTAGTATTCAGCAAGATTTTGAATGCTATTATCTTGACTTGCCTTTTGAAGATATCTTGCCATTACTATAGAGAAATGCATTTAATGATTTTACTTTGTTGAGATTAAATAAATGCTTGTAATGAAATAAATCCTTCAAACCAGTGATGCTGATTTTGTTTAATCTTCTTGCCAACCCCCACATAAAACCAAAAGGGCTGATCCTCTTTCCATTGAAGTCAACAGCAAAAAGCTGTAACAGCTTCAGTAGGAACAGGATTAGACTCTGAATTAGGGCCAAGAACATTGTTCGCTCACCTGTCCCAAACACTGCTCCTTCTGAAAAATCAAATCCAATATCATCTAGAACAGCTGAGTTTCTCTTAAGCAATCTTTTATAACATTAATGGGCAGCCCTTCAAACAGCCATTGTGGATAAATTTTAATGCTGGTAGATATACAGCAGCAGTTTGGAAGCAGTATATTAATGTTCTTGCTGTGCTATTTGACTTTCTTGGGTTTTTTTTTAATTAGAATTTACTTTTTAACAAGGAGATGTTTACGACTGAGTCAAGTGAGAATGGATGTACACAAAAGCACAGCCATAATTCTCTCCTGCTAGCCCAGTCCCTTGGAACAGTCAATAAAATCACCTTTTCTCATCAATCCCCATATTGCCTCAGAGCCATGCACAACAGCTGGGAACCATCCCCGAGTGCTGGGTTGGCACTTTGCCTCCTGCTTTGCATTTCATCAAATCATTTTTCTTTCTAAAACTCTATCTTTCTATCCTGAAAGAAACTATGTGAGCTTTGATAAGTTTCATACTACAGGTGTGGACTGCTGAGGCTAGCAGCCTGCCAGGAGTGGCAAACGCCTTGGAGTGATGCTGCCGAGTCTTGAAAGAACAGGCTGGGTTTTTGCTGCTGGTTGTGGAGACAGAATTGTAAGGAGGGAGTAGTTACCAACCAGGGGTAACGTTATCCTAAGAATGATGAAATTTGGGGTTGCCCACATGTCAGAGGAGACTTAAACCAACCCTGACCTGATTTTGTGGGTTCTCAGCCTGCTGCTGGTTGTGGTTTTAAAATATTGCAAATTCAAACCTATCTATCCTGAAATCTCCCAGTCCAGGCTGAATGGATGCTGGAAGCCAGGGCAGTGGAAGCAGAGGAACTTTTCAGGACAGAGACCAGAAATTTAAACCAATGTAAGAAGTCCAGTCAAGACTGAGGCTAAAGAGTTTCTATCTAAAAGCCTTTAAAAATTACAAGAGAAAAAAGCTGATTTGTCCTTTCATTTCAGATGAGGTCAGCAGATTTTCTCAGATCCCCTCTTTTCCCAGATGAATTAAGTAAAAGATTTTCACTCAATATTGGCAATGGTACATCACTGTCATTGCCAAAACTGAAATTTCTGAGCTTCAGCTTGGATATGTCCTTTATGAGTTTCGCATATTCTGCCTCAGAATATCTAGCATCTATAACTTTCAAGAAATGTGATGACCCAAAAAGGGAAGACTAGAAGGGAGGAGCCAAAACTGCATTTGATTATTTTATGAATCCTTCAGAACACTCAAAGCAAGACAGTATTAATTCTGATAACATACTGCCTGGATACGGTTAGTGTATGCAAAACACCATACTGGATGCCAGACAATTTTTTGTAATACTATGGATGATAGAACTTGTTTGGAACACAAGCAAAAGCAGTGTGTATCTACTTCAGAATTTTTGGGGGGAACAGGAACATGCTTTGAAGCAAATATCATGCTGATCTACATCACACAGCAGCTTCAGGATGTGTGAACCAGATTCTTTACGGATGAGACAAAGCCAGTGGCACTTAATGATATACAATTCATTCTCTAGGGGATGGCCAGGTTGTAGAAGCAAATTAGAGATGGGTCTCCTCCATCAAAAGAAAACCTTGCTAGACCACTGTCTCGTCAGGTTCAACCATTTATTGTATATCCCCCACTTATTGTGTCTTACGTACATGTAAATGACTGCCAACAGAGAATTTCGGAGCCTAGAAGAGTAAGGGGAAATCTTGCTATGAACAGCAAGAAATGCAGAATTTTTTCCCAGGTATATTTTGATATTTAAGCTTGTAGTCTTCAGACCCACACAACACAGTCATGTTCTCAATCCTGCTCATGGGACCACTTCATGGAGAGCAGAGCTGATTTAGGATCACATTTTGAGTCACAAATGGTTGGAGGCTGGGAGCACGCTCAGGGGAGGACATATATGTTGCACTGTCCATATGGTCTCCTCTAGGCATCTGCTTTCATCTTCTGTCAGAAATGGGACACTGAGCTAGGTGGACCTTGGGTCTGACTCAGCTTGACCACTCATGTGGCAGGAGTTCTCAATGAACTCTGGACAATACGTCACACCGGGCTGGTTGTTCCACTCCTGGTACCATCAGTGCTGCCTCTTTCACCACGCAAATGACATTAAAATCTCTGATACCCTCAGGCTCTCAATTTTTGACATGTCTGGCAAAAAATGCCTTGAACCTGGGGCTGTCATTTCATTGCTGATTTTGAAAGTTCATGATCCAAACCACTCTGCTTATTGTCTGTTTTATTTTGTTTTAAAAGGACCTACCACCTTCAGGATCCTGAACTTTCCCCTTCCATTAGGAGAAAGAGAGCAAGCAAATGAAATTATCTGCGATGTTTCATTTTTTTCACCCCAGGCACGTTTCTGAGTACTTTCACCACATTTGCCATTTCAGCTGATCAATCTCAACCTGAAGAAGTGGCCATTTACTTTATAAAATGAATGGATGAAAATGTGGCACAGCTAATATGCATTTCATCAGAGGTGTTTGCCCACAGACACTTTCCCTTTTGATCTTAAATAAATATTATCCATAAAGTTCCTTGTCTTCCTTTTCTTAAAAGCACAATTTGTCACCTCAGAAACATCTCTTCCCCTCTGTCTTCTAGCAAAATCTGTGTTACCTTACAGTGGCTGAGCATCTGGCCAGTCTCCAAAATTTTACACCTATAGTTCAGTACCAGGCACTTCAGTGAATCAAAAGAACCATAACTTTCAGAGAGAAAATAGCAATTCACTCGGTAAGTTCATTTTAGTGGGTGAATAAAAGAAGATGTATCTTTTTGAGAAGATGGGGGGTTAGTTTTGCTAAGTTTATTTTACTGTAAATCTGCATGTTTCTTAAATGTGTATTTTATTATTTTGCTATTCCTATGATTGTAAGGCTAATGTTTAATTCCTGGCAAAAATACCTATATTAATTGTAAGGCAAATCATGTATTTGCTGTAGGAAGAAGAGATAAGGAGTCCCTCCCAGTCAAAGAAAGTGTTTGTTAAACAAAAAATGTGTTAATTGTGGTCATATTCACATAACTGTGTGCCTGATCTTCAAGACAGTTTGTATGAATTGTTGTGCACCTCCAGAAATGTTCTTTTTTCCAAATATAAGAAATATTTCTAAACTCAGTCATAGAAATATTTTAAATATATTATAAATATATTCTTTCTGAAAATAGTTACTTCACTGAGGACAAGGTTCCCCCAAACCTAATGCCAAAGTCTTGCTTTAGTAGTCATAATTAGTCCAGAAGCTGCTAAAGGGTAAAACGTATTTGCACACATATTCATCCAGACTTACAAGGAACAGACCTATTAATATTATAATTTGTGCAAAGACAACTTTCGAGCAGAAAATATAACAAAAGAATTGTTCTCTGCCAATTATTTCTCCTTCTGCTTTTTAGTGTGAGAAAATAGGTCCAACTTGTTCAAGAGCACACAAGGCTAAACACTGAAAAAGAAACAAACAAAAATCTAATGTTTTGTGAGGAAATTCTGTCCTGGACATTTGGAAAATGAAACCTCCCAGTCTTACATATAGGAAATTGCATTTTTTTAGACACCCGAACTCTATGATCGAGGTATGTTACAATTAACACGCCCCTCCAAAAAGCTTGCGGTGCTGTAGCAGGATGGGTCTGTCTGCATACTCCTTTCAGACCCAAAGTCATCCCACACCCCTGCTCTCTGCAAGCCAAAAGACCCCTTCCCACTGCCCAGGGCTTCCCTGGAAACCCATGCTAGCAGGAGCTTTGTTCCAGAAAGCAAGCCACAGCAGATACCTTTGTTCCAGCCCACACAGCCTCTCCTGACACCCCATGGAGAGAAGTTCAATGTGTTAAACATCTCCCCTTCGCTTCTGTCCCCAAACCAGCAGGCAATTTCCAAGAGCCCACAGGAGATGCTGGGATCTTCGGGATCTTTGTTTGCAAAAACAGGGAGTTGCAGAAAGGGAGGTCCCCTCCTTAGACCTCTGCAGGGTACAGTCTGCCCCCTGCTCACTGCAACCGCAATTTTCTTTTGCTTTAGCAAACTCTCACTGATCAATACCAGGAGGCTCTGACTAGAGGCAGAACAAGCACAGAAATCTGACTTGGAAAGAGCCTTCAGGTTTCTGAGATAATCAATAGGAATAAACAGCTTAGGGCCATGAAGATAAGATTAAAGTTGCACAATATAGTGAATAGGATGCAAGGGCAAAGTGATTTATGGAGCCTCCCAACCATAGCTCACTCCGTCCGCATGTGGAAGTGCAAGTCAAGCCCTTTCTTTCCAAAGCAGTTTGCTGTTTTTTGCCATTCCCACTGACCCCAATATCCAAACTCCCCATGACTGTTCTCTGTCCCAGTGGTGATACTCAACGTAACTCAGTAACTTGGTGGACCCCAGCCCCCCAGTGCACTGATGCATGGACTTGGGTTATTAGACCTGTATATTGCTAGTGTTTCTGATGGGACTTTCAGGTGCTTAAAGCCAAGCGTGCAATTCAATGATTCACTGAACTGTCACCTCTCTGCCAGTCAGCTTTGACACTGTAGGGCAGCGATGCACCCAAAATTCTTACAACAAAGATGTTTTACATCCTCAGCGCCTATGTGAAGGGAAGCGTTCCTATAGCTACTTTTCCTACTGTAATTATGATGAGGGCTATACTTAAATAACTAGTTGGGGGTCCAAGTGTGTGCATGTATACAAAACACCTTGATGACATGAATGAATGAGGAGGGAAGAACTGTCACTATGCACAGAGGTATAGGTATTTTGAGGACTGTGACAGAAGAGGTGGGATGGGAAATGGTATGCAAAACAATTGCATCTATGCCTTACTCACTAGATTCAAGGCAGATTCATTTCCCATTCTGCAGCATTTACTATTTTGCTGTGGCATTTCCTGTGCTGAGGTATTTTTACCCAAGTTTTCATCAACATCATTTCAAGGAGAACGGTAAGCAAAAGTTATCACTGAGCTCTACAGCATTCAGTGTTTCACTCAAAGACTTTTTATGAGGGGAAGATTTTTTCATGCTAAAAATGTACGATCAGTTCTGATAAGTTTAATAAAAGGACCGCATGGAATATAGTGCCTACACATTCAATTTGAATGTGCAAAAAAGGGAGATGCAGCAAAGAAGAGAATTTTATTGTAAGGCTGCCTTTTATCAGTGAGAAAGAAATAAACAGACATTAAAATACTTACCATCTAGCTTTTGGTAGCTAAAAATGAGATGTCTAAATCTCAGCTAGGCACCCTTGGCTCCCTGGAACTGATGGAGAAAAATAGGTGTCTCCTCAAGAATGAGCCACCTCTTCCCAAATTATGCATGGGTAGGGTATATCCCCAGCCAAAACGCTTCTCTCACATACAAACCTTAGCTGACCCTGGGGATTGCCTGCTTCTTTCCATTAGAAATAGGGAGAAATTACAAGGTAGATTCTATTTAAGAGAAATTTTCATACTTTTGTAATCAGTTATTTTCTTTTGTTCCATTTGCCATGCCAAATTCCTTTCTCTTGTGGATCAACCTGATCTCATTTAACATCATCTGAGTCAGATGACTGTTTTAGGATACCCCTAAAAAATTAAGCAAGTGCAGTTCCTATTTTAGAGTCTCCATTCCTGAAGCACTTGCACAAAGATGATAGGTGTGGGGAAGACCTGACTTTGTACCTGTTGCCAAAGAACAACTACAGGGAGCACCAAAAAGCCAACAAGGAGGAGGCAGGTAGATGTGTCCTTGCACTGCAGTTGTACAGTCTTCTGGGGTACAACTGGATAATGTCCTGCTTTCTGTAGACAGCACTGACATACCCCAGAGATGTGCCCCAGTTACTTCCCGTAGCTTCAGTCCGTAACGTGGACAGGTGTCCATACCTGCTTCTGAAATCTGGATGAGTTATTTGGGTATTTAAATATGCAGTTAGGATCCTAACTGCAATCACCTGTCTTAGAAAAATTCCAGTATGCGTTTTAGCATTTTTTTTATTCATAGCTGGCAATGGTTTTCCTGGTAGTCTGTGGAGGTTAGAAGTTCAATGCAAGAGTGTGTCTTCAGTACACAGGCTTTTCAGGCTGACTCCCTCATCTGTAACACTGAAGCAGAAAATGTGCAAATGTAGAGATAAGCAGCAGACAACAGAGATAAGTGGTACCAAGCATCCTCTGAAATGCCAGGGTCAGTAAAATAAAGCAAATGTTCAAATATTAATATACAGCATTATCTCATTTGTAACTATTATATGTAAAGCAATAAGGGTGATATTTAAACCAGCACAAAGAGTGAAAAGTTCACAAGCACCAGCCCATTTGAATACGTTTTACTAAATTTAAATTACTTCAGTATTAACAACTGTCTTTAAAAAGGATGTAAAATACCATTGACCTGAATGTAGAAACTCTTTCATTTTAATTGTGTTTTTTGCTACTGGAGGAAATAGGATTATGGAAATAGGCAATGCATGGAGAAAAATTCTTGAAACAAAATAGAGTTACCAAAAGGATTTAATCTGGAAAATGAAATATTAGTCCTGAAAATTTCTTTGTGAAAAAAAAAAAAATTATTTTGCTGTTTAATTTTTTTTAAATGCAGTCCCAAGAATACATAAAATTAGACATAAACATTATGTAGCAATTTTTGTACTTACTACTCTAAAAGGCTTGCTGCAGTTTGTCCAGAAATTACAGAATTGCTCCATGAAACTGAATGCTTGTGTTATACTGGAGGGCTTAACGCCTATTAGTTTTGTATATTTTCAGATTTACCAGATTACAAGGTGCCGGTCTCATCATAGGCACTGCTAAACAGTCCATAAACATCAGATGTACTTGAATGTTGTGAGTCTTCAGAGTGTCAAATTTTCACCAATACTCAGCAAAAAAATCTGAGTGTAGACCAGAAAAAAATGCCTGTTTCTCTAGAATTACCAACAGCTACTTCCAATCACCATCAAAAGAGAGGGTGATCATGGTTTTCCCACCTGTGCTTTTTTTCCTGTTTTTTTATTGCATTGAAAGCTCAGGACAGACTTGTCTTACACTTTGTCCCGAAAAATGTAAGTCCATATCTGTTTTCATAATGTTTGACAGCTCTTGCCAGCAAGGAAGAGACATTGGCTGAACTAAATACTGTTTTTCTCTATGAATGCCAGGGTTATCTTTAAAGGAGGAAAAAACCATTGAATTTGTGATCCGAACAACAAAAGTCATAGAAGTCTTCTGACAATCTGCAGAATCACAGACGTCTGGGGAAACGAGACTAATGTTTCCTGCTTATGCCAGTGCTGAAGTGGAGTTCCCCTCCCATTTCAAGCATGATTCAGGCCATCACCTGTTCAAGTTTTTGGGGGACAGCTTTCATCAGCTGCAATTTTCACAATTCAGGATTCGCGTCATATCCACGCCCATGTTTGTCTACACCTGCTCTTCCCACATCAAACCCAGAGGATGAGGTAAGTGGCCTTGTTCAACCCAGCAGTTCGTGGGTTTACTCACTTATTGTAATTAAATTATGAAGCACTTTGACTGGAATCATTCAAATTTTCACTGAAGCAGGGAGGAGAGATTCACTGGCTTGACTTGCACTTAACAGGATGAAATCTGGGTTGCACTCCCTTTGCCAGTAAGTTTTTTTACTATTTTTTATTCTGAGGTGTCCATGGAAGAGGGACGGGCACACTGTCCCAAGGAACCCATACCCTTCTCACAGTCTTCTCAAGGTTGTGCAAACCCCAATGGCTCTGAGGTGTCCCACCACCCCTCTGCTTGATGCTCGGCACGGGGCTGGTACACAAGGAGGAGAGAGGGCTCAGGACTCCTCGGGCAGAGGGGGACACCACCCTGCCCAGTGAGTCTTGTAACCCCTGAGCTGTGGAGTTAAGCAGAGAAGAAAGGGACATCACTTGATGGACCTGCTGCTTTGTGTGGACCTGACATAGGTAGATATGGTCAGAAGTAGGCAAGCAGGTACCTAGGTAAAGTTACATGTGGATAAAAGTCACACTTAGAGTTACACAACAACTGAATAGGGGCTTTGATAGTGCGAGTTATCAATTAAGGACTTCAGATGCTTTTTTTTTAATTTAAGCCATACAGACATGAGTGGGATTCTTCTCATTCCACTTGAGCTGTCTACAGTTCGTGCATGTAGCTTAACACACACACACACACATAAAACGTGAAGGAGAATGGAGAAATAAAGGCAAGTAGCTAGGAGAAAAGTTTGCAAATTTTGAGAAAAATAATAAATCGCATGCAATTAAAGCTCGTCTCAGACTCCACGTCCCTCCAGTGACACTGACCACATTTACTGTCTCTTCCTCCCACTTTCCCACCCCTTCTGCCCAGGAAAATAATGATTACCTGGCTCTCACCTCAGCCAATGGAGGCTATGTGTCTGTAGCCTCTACATGTAGGCTCTACGTGTAGATCCTACTATCTCTACCGGCAGGATCTGGCCTCACGCTGCCTCTCTGTTTATGTCCTTCCTTTGCAGCACCTCCCTTGGCCATTATCTTTCCAGTCACAAGTTGCTCTGTGCCATGAGCTCTAAACCCATTAACCCCACTCTGAAAGACACCCTTTGACATTTCTCCCACAGGGTGGAAAAGTAGCAGGCTAAATCTGACCTCTCTCAGGTTTCAAACAAGTGCCGAGCATGACCACTGTCAGAGCTAATCCTGGGTGCGAGTTGTAAATTGTGCGGCAATGCAGTGTAAATAACTACTTCTTGGGTGAGCTGTCTGTACAAACAGAGCCACCGAGGAGGAAAAGGACATGGTATTTCTATTGTCAAAGGAGCCCAAATATTTCCAGAGAGGACCTGGAAATCTTTTGGCCAATTAGTTTCATGAAAAGTTCGTCCTCTTCACAACTTCTCCAAAATCCCTGTGGACTGAATATAGCCAGCCTGGGAGAGCAGCGGCAGTACTGAAACCTCCAATTAATCCAAACCTAAGTTAACTGCAGCCATTCCATCACAAAGGGCTGTGAGAAGTTCCGAGCACGCACCATCCCCGCAGCACATTCAGGCTTCACAAGGAGAGCATGTGCCTCTAAAAGGCAATGGGGACTGGCCCTGTCCCTTCACAGCAAGAGAGCACAATTTGGTTCCATGTTAATAGGCAGATGACATGACATCCATATTTTTTGATATTTTGGATATTGGATTTGCAGGATCTCCAACATATTTGACTCTTTTCTGTGTACAGCCACATCGACGTTAAGGGACAAATGTCATTTGCTTTTGTGTCTGGGAGAAAACCAGAGCTTGCTGTGTGTCCTCAGAAGCTCTCACGTTTTTCTCTGAAAACTCTGCAATCTTTTTTTTCTAACCAGAGGAAGGTATTGTCACTTCTGAGCCAGAAAACAACATGAGATTCCTCCTCCAATGTAGCCAACAGCAAGTTTAACAGAGCAGTTTCATGCCCAGCAGAGTTACTAAAGCCTGGTTTCCCAGAGCTTTGCATCAGCTTTGGAGCTACCCCAGCTTTGTCCCTTGTCCCCTGCATGGCACTGCTCCAGCAGAACTCTTCTGTCAGGATGGTGCTTTGCAGAATCTGACCCAGGTTAGGAGCAAAAGTTGAAATAAAATAATGGAAGCCTTGGAAGCTATGGACTTGCCTTAGTGTTGATTTACTGGTGTCGAATTGGATCACAGCCATCGCTACCTGATAAGACAAAACAGAGAAGCAGTTTGTTTACAGTCATAAAGCTGTTACCATTTATTTTCTGTATAATTATCTGTGTTTTGAAATTCACAGATGGAGTCCCTACATTTGAGTTCCTAGAGGTCCTGGGGATTCCCAGATTGTAGCAGATCTGTTCATGTCAAATCGTTATCAGCACCATACTGTGGACTCTGCTGGGTACCAGCTTTGGCACTTTATCAATATTGTGAAACTAAGGACAGATACCCTGTTGTCCAGCGTCCTTCCACCGGGGAAGCTCCAGGAGTCAATGATTTAAATTAGCTGCTGGCTGCTTTCTCTTTCCAGTGCCTGCATCTTTCAGAGGCCACTACTTGCTCTACAAGGATCACCACCAGGTCCTCCTCCGTCCGAGGATGAATATTCGTTGTGACTGTTCCAGATTCTGCCTCTCCCACCACCCGAGCTCACTCCGATATTTTCAGTCAAAGTGTCCCTTCAAAACAGGCTCTGTCATGCACAGTCTTCTACTCCAATAGGGTGTCAAAACCAAAGAGCATGTCACAGCATGCCACCACATATTGGTGACCAAAGAGTCCCAGCAGGATCCGGCTGCCTGAATCCAAAATGCCCAAGCCACAGCTTCCCTTTGTGTGTTCTCTAATAAGCTCCTTAGACAGAAGCTGATAATCCATAGGGTACAACTATCACACATTTTCCTATGGGTTATCACCCTCTGTCATGTCTGTAGGCATTAGCAATCTCAGCATATGTCCCAGTTCATGCAAAACATCTTTGAATGTCATATTTGGACATTTCCCAGTGTGTTTTCTTACTGCACAGTAGCAATGTGGAAAGCACAAAAGCTTGGATAGGCTTTTCCTAGTCCTTTGAAAGACTACAGACCTCCTGCCTGTTAGTCTGTTCTCTGAATACTTTTCCACAAGACTTGCAAGCTTCCCTTTAGTCCATTTCCATGGCTACTGATATACTGCTGAATATTTTTCAGACCTGGCTGAGCCAGGTATCCGACTTTCAAACCTCTTCATCCTATTCACTACAAAATACGTAAAACAGGGGCCGGTGCAGAATGCCTTGCATATCACCTTGTTTTAGCCACTGGATAGACCTAAAATCAGTATAGAAATTCACATTATGACCTCTCTGTTTTGCAAAATAGCAGCTAGCTTTTAGAAAAAAAACACACTTTGCTTCAGATGGCAAGTGATGTAAAAACGTTTCTATGAGGATGTACCACTCATGCCTTTTAGACTAGCACTTATTTTGGCTATGCTGCTTCCACTTCATGCGGTTCTTTCCGTTCTATCATGTTGGTCAGAGTCGCTGACAGATGGATTGATACAGTTGTTCCCAAATTATCAGGAAGATTCCTCCATGTCTTTTTATTGGGGAAGGGATGGAAGGTAGGTGCAGACCAGAGTATTTTGGAAAAAACAAATGTAAAGTTGTGATGTACGTTAGCTGTACATTCTGGCAGACAGTGCTCCCTTTAGTAAGAGGAAACTGCTTTGAACAAGCAACTTTCCAGGTTTCAGCTAAACTTGAACTTCCCATGGTGAACACCATCAGAGCTGGCAGCAGCCTACATCACCGTCTGCTAAGCTGACTGAACTGCCTGGAAGGAGAAGACCAGATTTCATTTAGCTGATCCTGCTCTTCCCTCCCCAAGTGATCTCAAAGGGAAGCAAGCAGATAATGATTCATATCCCCTAAGCAGGGGGGGATTTGGGGGCATCCTGTAGAGCTCAAGTCTCTGATCGTTCATACCTAACATATGTGGGCAGCTGCTGGGTGAGGGCCTCATGATGAGGACCTGTATGGTAAGGACCCGAAGCTCCATCTCTTGCAGTCGGTATACTGTGTCGTATCCCATATAGCTCACTGGCTGAGCAAAGGAAGAGCATATATAAAACCACAGACACCCAGAGCCACCCCAGCTCCCGCAGATATCACACCTGAACGGCAAACATCAAAGACACTTCTGCTTTCCTAAAAAGAGGAAGCATTATGGAATATGGGGTAATCATTCTGCACTCTTCTAAGCTCCTGAACTGCCAGGAACAACACACGATAAACTCTGACACTTCTGATAAACCAGAGCATTCATAACAGGCAAGGACCAAGCAAACTGCCTTCAGATTAAAATACTGGAAGGCTCCCAGTGGATGCGTGATGAAGACCTTGCTGAAATACATATGACATAGACATACATTCCTGCTCAGCAAAAGATAATATCAAAGTAATAAATTAAAGATGCACTTCATATTCTCCACTGCCTGC
Organism: Fregata magnificens; assembly: GCA_013389945.1. NCBI lineage: Eukaryota > Metazoa > Chordata > Aves > Suliformes > Fregatidae > Fregata > Fregata magnificens. Next base: position 191,853 of record WAAD01022859.1, read on the forward strand.
CTAATAAGCTAAATCACTTTAAAGTTCTTTATTTGCAAATCCCATGACTGGCCTGATAACCTTATCCTGTCACTTTCTTTTCCACTGGGAGCTGCACCAGGCTTGAAAGTTTAGCTTTGGCAGAGAGGTGCCAGCTCAGGGTTTGTGGCTGCTGAAGAGCCTCTTCTGAACAACTAAAATCTCTCCTAGGAAACTGTCACTTATACTCATTGTTGGGAGGATGTTGAACTGCTGATTGAAAAGAAAGTCTTCATACTTCCAGAGCTATTTCTGACAAAGAAAAAAAGAGTGTATCAGTAAAAGGTGAATTTTTTACCTTCATACTTTTTCTTTCCTATTATTTTTCAAAACTCAGCATTTTTCCTTGATCTACAGATTAATAATCGAAAACTGGGGAGACGGTGAACTTTTCTCACGTGCATTTCAGAATGCTCATAGTCTTCCACAAATACTTTTTTAAAGAAAGAGTGACAACTTGTTACCTGTATTCAAAACAACAGCAAAACCCATAGTTGTAATACTTTATGCATGCTGTGTATTTGCAAAGCACTGCAAAATAATCCATCACTATTACTTTTATTGCCTCAACAGTAGTAAGAAATAACTTGCATTGCCATTGTTTTAGCAAGTGCAGGGGGTTTAGTCCTAGATTTCACTGGCTTCTGTGTAATTTAAATTAAATGTTAATTTAGGTATTACAGAAAGTACAGAAGGTACTGAGTACAATATTAAATTTTTGTGAAGAAAAAATCTGTCTTCTGCTTCCAGATATGTCACCCGGTTGTCCCTTGTGTAAACTGTATGAGGCAGAGATAAGTACAAACACAGAAATTATGGAGCAGGACACATTAGATGAATTACTGTTTGGAAACCTTCTTCCATCTTAGATTCAGATGCTTTAGAAGCACTACAACAGGCATAAGATTCCAAAGGGAAGTGAGAATGATGGAAGGGTTTGAAACTAATTCATTTTAGCTTCATTATACAACCCTCAGACAGTTTCTGAAGAAAAACAAATCAATCAGCAAGCTGGAAGAGTAAGGAAATTATTATTTTTTAAAAGGATGGAAAAGACATAGAAAACAGAATGAAGGTAAAACTGAATGTAAAAAGCATTCCAAATATATTTTGAAGGATCTATTTCAAAGTTGCCTTAGCAGATTTTTCAAAGATGAGGTAGAGAGAGAGCTAAAACACTGCAAATGGAAATGTAGGCATTTACAACCCTACAAATAAACAGTTAAGAGATGCTATGTAAGTATTTGCTAAAGGTTATTGGAAATTACTAATATTTCAGCTGGAGAGGGGGGAATAGAAAAAATAAATTACAGAATGCTTTCTGCAGTTTCTCTAATGCCCAAATCCTGACAGCTCAGACAATAGTGTCAGTATCTGTTGCACCATTAATGAAACAGCCTAAACACCAAAACTGAGAAAGTTTAGCTAGGAAAACGATTCTACTTTGTGACTCAGTAGTAGATGCCTCAAAGCATCGGTGCACAAACCAAAATGAGATGTAGCAATTTTTGTCAGTACCTGTTTGTTTCATCTAAATCTGTTAATTTCCTTCTAATGACTGCAATTTCACTCCCTCCATTCAGCAGTTCACTCTCCAGCAGGGTTCAAACACCAGCCATCAACTTTGCAGGCTGTCAGGACAAATCCCTTTGCCACCTGCCCAGTAATTTTTATGTGGACTGGGGGTTTATACTGTTAGCAGGAGTGAGAAACTCCTGTCACTTCTCAAGGAGTTGTTCCTTCTTTCTTCTGTCTACTGTTGATACCCTTCTTGTTTCCTTGTTTAACTATTTTGTAGATGCTTTTTTCTCCATATTCTTGTATAGGACTCTGAGAAATATCAGATTTCTGTTTCTAGAATGAAGCAAGACATTTCAGAAGCTAAGAAGTGCTTTATCCCAAAAATTGTAACCTGAGACATCCCCATTAAGTCTCCAGGACTTTGTGACAGTCCTGCTATTATTTCACAGAGGCCCACAGGTGTGGATGCACAGTGGAAGGAGAGTTAAAAGGGACTCTCATGCTCTACATCACATTGTGTAGGTACAGCAGCTGACCTGTCCACCGCTACTACAGAGCATCAGGGGACTAGAGCATCTCTCTTATGAGGAAAGGCTGAGAGACCTGGGTCTGTTCAGCCTCAAGAAGAGAAGACTGAGGGGGCATCTTATCAATGCTTACAAATATCTGAAGGGTGGGTGTCAAGAGGATGGGGCCAGACTCTTTTCAGTGGTGCCCAACAACAGGACAAGGGGCAATGGGCACAAATTGGAACACAAGAAGTTCCACCTGAATATGAGGAAAAACTTCTTTACTGTGAGGGTGACAGAGCACTGGAACAGGCTGCCCAGAGAGGTTGTGGAATCTCCTTCTCTGGAAATATTCAAAACCCTCCTGGATGTGGTCCTGTGCACCCTGCTCTAGGTGTACCTGCTCAAGCAGGGGGGTTGGACGAGATGATCTCCAGAGGTCCTTTCCAACCCCTACCGTTCTGTGACTCTGTGATTCTGTGATTAGGATCTAGCCCTATGGACTTTTCAGTTGCTATGGTCTTGGTAGGCTATGCCCATGCTCAGAAGAATGCTGCTTGCACTCCAAGCTGTCTAGAAACCATACAGCTACATTTAGCAAAGGCACAGAGCCCAAACTAGTAGGACCTACTGAGAGGCTCTGCCTTTCAAATTGGGCTTAGTACCACACTAATACAACAACATGGCTTGTGGGCATGTTGGCCAACTGACATGTGCAGGCAAGGGACTACGTAAACATAACATAGCCTAGGAGCATTGTAGGTTCATCATATTTAGTGCCATCTTCGGGCCTATTGCTAAAGGCTTGTGATTAGGTCACTGGCACTGAAAAACAATCGGCTGGTAATACCAGTCCTGAGGAAGTCAAATTCATGAGCCATTTCCCATGAAGTTGGGAACTTGGTTTGAGAAGCATGAGATTTTCCAACAAATAATGAACCTCTGGTTTCCAGCCTTTTCATTAACTCCCAGGCTTTGTTATCAAGCACATTCATATGACCGTAAACCTCCTGGGACTTTATTGCTGTTGCTTGGGAGGTGGTAACACAGTGGGCTGTAAGAGGTGGCAGATATTTTATTTTCTTGACTGAAAATAAATCCTTCTGTGAGGATCTGCCGTGTTGTGCTACCCTTTATACCAGCACAGGGCTTGATCTTTCACTGATTTGACTTCTGCTACAAAGGATGAGATGCAGCCACCCAACTTTCTGAGAGTTAGACCCTCTGAAGGGCGAGTCAGCTTTCGAATGGATGTCACCATCACTGACTAGGAAGGTTCCCAGGGGGACCCGCGTCCTGCATTAGCCCACAATAAGGTGCCTCAGGCTCAGCAGGATGGGCCTGGGCATCCACGTTTGCAAATGTATTTAAAAAGAGGAGAGGCTCTTCCCAGCTCTCCCAAAATGACAGGCTTCACATGAAACCAAATCCTGAAGTCCTTCTATAAGTCCCCCATCAAAATCATAGAATCATAGACTCAAAGAACACCAGGTTGGAAGGGACCTCAAGGGTCATCTGGTCCAACCTTTCTAGGCAAGGGCACAGTCTAGACGAGATGGCCCAGCACCCTGTCCAGCGGAGTCTTAAAAGTATCCAGTGTAGCGGAGTCGACCACTTCCCTGGGGAGATTATTCCAATGGTTGCCTGTTCTCATTGTGAAAAATTTCCCTCTCGTGTCCAGTTGGAATCTCCCTAAGAGTAACTTATACCCATTACCCCTTGTCTTCTCCATGTGACTCCTTGTGAAAAGGGAGTCTCCATCTTCTTGGTGTTGGCATGGTGGTGTTGGGTTGACGGTTGGACTTGATGATCTTAGAGGTCTTTTCCAATCTTAATGATTCTATGATTCTATAATTCCCTTCAAGTACTGATACATGGTAATGAGATCACCTCTAACCCTTCTTTTCTCAAGGCTGAATAAACCCAGTTCCCTCAGCCCATCCTCATATGGCAGGCTTCCCAGACCCCTGATCATCTTGGTGGCCCTTCTCTGGACCCCCTCCAGCCTGTCCACATCTTTTTTGAAGAGCAGGGACCAGAACTGCACACAGTACTCCAGGTGTGGCCTGACAAGCGCCAAGTAGAATGGGGCAATGACTTCTCTATCTCTGCTGGTGATGCCCTTTTTGATGCAACCCAGCATCCTATCAGCCTTCTTGGCCGCAGCAGCACACGGTTCACTCATATTAAGCTTCCTGTCCACCAGGACCCCCAGGTCCCTTTCCGTAGAGCTGCTCTCCTACCAGGTGGATCCCAGCCTGTGCTGCACTCCTGGATTATGTTTTCCCAGGTGCAAGACCTTACACTTGTCCTTGTTAAACTTCATAAGGTTCCTGTTAGCCCACTCTTCCAGCCTATCGAGATCTTCCTGCAGCATGGCTCTCCCTTCCAGAGTGTCTACTTCCCCACTCAGTTTGGTATCGTCGGCAAACTTCATCAGGTTACACTTGATCCCGTTATCCAGATCACTTATGAAGATATTGAATAACGTTGGACCCAATATCGATCCCTGGGGGACCCCACTTGTGACGGGTTGCCAGTTTGAAAAGGAGCCATTTACCACCACCCTCTGGGTGCGGCCTGTCAGCCAATTTCCCACCCACCACACAGACCACTTGTCTAGGCCGTAATGCAACAATTTCTCCAGGAGGAGGCCATGGGGAACCGTATCGAAAGCCTTGGAGAAGTCCAGGTAGACAACGTCTACCGCTCGCCCCATGTCACCCTAGCAGGTCACTCTGCCATAGAAGGCCACCAGATTTGTCAGGCAGCACCAGATTTGTCAGGCTTATGACATATGTCAGGCATATATGAAATATACCTATTGAACACATCCTGATGTAATTTCCTTAACATCAAGCATAACCTGATGTCCCACTGAAGCAGGAATTGCCAATACATCTACTTAACATAAAGTACACACTTCAGTACTGAGTAGGGATATGTTTCTGCACGTGCTGAAGAGTTTTCCTGGATATAATCTTCTAATTTCAAATAATCTCTTTGACCTTAGTGCAAGTGCAAGCAAGAACTTCAAGGTGGTCTCACAGAGCCTGCTGCACAGATTACATGGTTTTCTATGAGATCACAGGATTTCCCATTCAACAGAAGCTGGAAAAATTATAGTAAACTTGTGTGTCCTCACAATCTAAAGGTAAATTTGCACTGGAAAGATGTGTCTGAAATCAAATCATCAAGGAGTACAGACAGTATAGATGATTTTAAGCTGCTCCTTGGAAAAGCATTTTTATCTGATGCTTTACCTGGTTGTTTTGACACTGTCTAAACCAAGCATTCACTGGAGTTCAGTTACACATGGATTCTCTACCTGTTCCAGAAGTTGGAAATACCACATAACTGTTGCTCTTCAATATAAACCCGTAAAAATATACATTAAAGTAAGAAGCAATCTTTTTTCAGTATGCCTTCAGGTCTTACTTTGTTTTGCTGTACTCTCTGACCTCACTTGTATTCAATATTTCTGTAATATGTATTCACACAGCAGCTTGTCCATCAAATTTATTTCACAGAAAAGAGTAAATAATCAAGTGATAATTTTCTATGCTTAAAAAATACCCTGTCAAGGACCCAAGCCAAAGTCTCAGTATTGGCAAAGAGAGTCTTTCTACTTATCAGTGGACATTAAACTGAACTCTTTTAGTTTATTGGACTGGAGAGAGACCTACAGCCAGTGTGAAAAAGTACAGGTCTAGCCCTGAAAGTGACTTTATTTTAAGACATGTTCACATATAAAACTTACACAAACTTTTCCTTCTGAAATGGTCTGTTGATTAAAACATACCACGCCAACATTCAGCTGCTCAGTCCTAGTCCTGCATAGCAGAAAAGGGCACAAAGTTTTCAGCCACAGACCAGAGGATTACAACCTTAGTACAGAAAGCACCCTATAATGACAAGGATCAAAAGGAATACCCATTGACTTGGCTGGCTAAATCTCCTCCTACCCTCAAACAAAATACAGTACAAGCTGAAACAGGACACGTGTATATTCTCTGCACATAAATCCAGGACACATGCTAAGAGATTTTATGGCTATTCACAGACTATTTCTAAGAAAAGGAATTGTAAGAGAACTCGCTTCTATTCACTTTTACACTTTTAATGATGTTAAGACATCTCAGATTTATGAGCTTGCAACTCTTCAGCCTCAAAACTGATTTCCTCTGCTGCCTGCCAACAACATTCATGTCTGACCTAACCTATAAGGCAGCTATACCCCAGGGTACTGAACTTTGGCTTGATCTCAAGGTTAATGAGCCCGAGTTCTGGCGTCATTTTGGGCAAGAGTTTGTCCCGCTCCCAGGCAGCAGCAAAGACCATTGCATCAGGCTTAAAGCAAGGCAGGACTGCAGTGTCAGGTAAGTCATTATCATCAAATACTAGCCTCAGGCTTTGACAACTTTAAAACCAACTGTCTGCCACTATTACCTGTGAATTATTACTTCCTATCCTGATTATTAGGTATCATCTGGGGTATCCCTATGTATCTGGCATTACCCCTCTGGTAAGGAAGCCTCGCCAAAGGAAATTAAAAATGTTCTACATTTTCACAGATGCAAAAGGTAGGAGGTGATGTAGTTCAGCACAGGATGTAAAAGCATACCAGGTAAAGAATATATTTCTCCTTGCACACATACCTGCTAGCAGCTGATGATGCCAGTTTCCTGATGGAACTTTTTATTCTATTTCTGATTATCTTTGGCTGAGGAGATTCACAAGGATTACTTTCTGTGATAAAAAATTGCTTCCTTCTACACAGCCCAATTCTAGTCACTTAGATTAAAACCCGAGCAAGAAAACTGTCCCACTTAAAATACAGAATTTGCATAGTCAAAGCAATTGCTCTTTTAGAGATTGTGTCAGTTTTGAGATGGACAGACAAGACCGGTGTACACTGACGTCTTTGTGCAGCCATCTGTTCCAAACAGCAGGTATATTGTGACAGTACGCACCAAGGTCTTCACCTGCAGGCACCTTCTCCTGCTCAGTCCATCAGTCCTTGTGTGGTAAGAAGGCTGTTTTAACATATCTTTAAAAATCTTCTCAACAGAGTATCCCCATGAGGTAATGTTAATCAACAAAATCATTCAAAAACGGGGCTGGGTGATGCTCCGTAAGTCATGTTACTTAACACCTTCTTCTGATCCAACATAGGTATAACTAATAATCACCAGGAAAACCTCTCTAATAGGGACTGGTCTGAACTATTTGTAATACTGTCCAAAGACAATGATCCAACAAATTCCCAGAGCGGTCTCTTCCAGTTCACATCTGAACCTCTTTTTTGCCAGTTAAGCTGATTAGTTCCTATCCTACCACCCAGTTACAGAGAAGAATGATCACCACTCTAGTTGTATTAATCAGTTTAAACACTGCAAACGATTGTCATGTCTGCTCTCCGACCTTCTTTTGTAGAAAAAGGACAATTCCTTCAGGCTTTTCTTATACAATCCAAAGTTTTTACAGTTCTTGTTCCTATTTTCTGTATGTCTCCTACGTATTCTCATTCTACTTTAGAGATTGCTACCAGTAGTCCAACTGAGGTCTCACCAGCACTGTGGAGAAACATACATTTATTTCCATGTGCTTTGTACATTACACTTTTGCTAATACATCCCCGGAAAGGATCCAGCTTGTACTCCACTCCAACTCTCAAATGCTTTTTCACAGTACAGCTGCACTGGCAGATATTTCTCATTTTATAGCTGCCTTTTACATTTTTCTTTCCTAGACACAGTTCTTTGCTCTTGCCTTGGTTGAACTCCGTCTTGTTGATTTTGGATCACTTCTCCAATATATCTAGATTCTTTTGAATTAAAATCCTGCCCATCAAAGTGCTTCCAATTCTTACCAATTTTGTTTCATTTGAAAAGATTATAAGCATTTGTCATATTCCACCCTCTAAGTCATTAATGTCTATACTGAGTAAAACAGATAGACCTCTGCAGGACTCCACTTAAAATGTGCTGCTAATTTAAGATGGAATCATTCTTAACAGTTTCTAGAGCAATTTTAATGTAATTAGTCACCCAACTCATCATAGTTTCATCTGGATTGTATTTCCCTAACTTGCTTATGCAAGACAGTGCCAAAAGTCATGCTCAGGTCAAGATATATCACACCTTTTACTTCCCCTTAATCAGCCAAATAGATGGTTTAACATGACTTGTTCTTGACTAATCCATAGTAGCTGGCATATATCACCAAATTATTCTCTGCGGGGGCCTGTAGACTACTTTATTCACTAGGTCTTCTTTTTTCTCCTTCTTAGAGATCTATGCAACTATGTCCTTCACCTGCCCTCTGGACCTCCCTTTGCCAGGATCTCTGGGAGGTGCTTGAGATGGGTCAGAGACTGCTGCAGTTCCTCCCTCAGTACCCATGGGAGGGTTCCTTTGGGACCGTCCAGCTAAAATGCCTCCAATTTACTTGAATGTAAATATCCTTTATCATGACCTTTTCTTTTTCTGGTGTAAACTTGTGTCCCTATGTTACAACTCATTTAATTAAGTATCCGCTCACAGTTAACCTGGGAAAAACTAAAGCAAAAAAAAAAAGGAACTGAAGGCATTACTCTGCCCTATGTCACCTGCCATGCTTGTATCTTTCCGTCTCCTGCCTTCATACAGCCTTTTCTCGATGCCTTTCACAAGCCTCACCAGTTAGAAAACATTTTGTGCAATGGCCTTTCTGTCCTTCCCACGTTGTAATTTACCCAAGTCCAATAACTAAGCAGGGAAGAGCAATCGATATCTGGGTAAGGAAATGGACATATTTGAGAACTTCATCTCAAATGGGCATTCATGTAAGTACCTGCTTTTCTTCAATACCTATTATTTTCAAGTACCTTTCCCTGCGTTCTGCATCTGTACAAACAAAGGGCATGCTCCTTTCAGCAGTTATCTGGATACAGCCTGCTGCAGTTGAAGCTGTGGTAGATAGCTGTCAAAGCACGGTTAAAGGACAAAAAAATGCCCAAAATGAAGCTTTCCATGTAAATTCATATGGGCACAAATGGAGCCGCTAAGGCTCCTTTTTGAAAAATTAACCCATACCATAAGCTAGCAGAAATGAAAGCAATAGAGCCATTCTTTCTGTCTGGTCAGAAATTCGCATCTAAAATAGTAAAGGAAAGACATTACTGGCATACAGTATGTTAACAGAGCTATCATTTTCAGGCTAAGCCTATTATCTCTGCAGTTCATTCTGTCAGTCTTAAAATATTGTAATATCTTCTTTAAATCATGCATTATGCAGTGGTTATATAAGATTTAAGCACCTAAAGTTTTGCTGATCAACAAGTCTTGAGGACTAGCACCAGTCAAGCATTTTCCTACAGAATATTTTTTCCACTGAAAAGCTGCTTTGACAAAATGGAACCTTTCTGGAGGAACCTATCACTTGCAGTGAAATTTCATTTGGAAAAAAAAATGAAAAAGAAAAAAACTCAGTCCTCTCAGGACATTCTGCCAATCCAGTTCTTTCAATCCTTTTCAAAACACAAGGTTTGAGTTTTTAGCTTGAAATGACATTTGATTTTGCAATGTCATGGTATTAAAAAGCAAAAGTTACTCCAAGCATCTTAGTGTTATCACTAAACTGAAACACTCAAGCAGATTTCTAAATATTTCTTAATTATTTTTGTGGAAAGTGTCAAAACCTGGCAGTTTTAATTTAAAACAAATTTTAACATTTTGAAAACACCTGCAAAAAAGACAGTCTAGTTCTCCCCTACTTTTTGGTGGGACTACCTCAGACAGCATTTCAGTGGAAATACATTGAAAAGACATTAATGAACTCCAGAGTTTCAGTCTCCTCAGCTGAACAGCAGCCCCTCATTTCTGACACGCTTACTATGTCATTGTGTCACCCACTGCTTGCAATTTTGTCGGCCCTCAGAGGATCTTCATTTTCAGCTGGGAACCTCAGGAAACAAAATCAGTTTTCCTTCATTTGTGCTGAAGCAGACACCACCTCCACATGACTAGGGCAACTAATTGTTAAAGGTATTTTAGTTCCTAAATTAAAATTATTTAATTATTTTAATTTTATGCGGTTATTAATATTATGCTAATTATCCTTTGTCTTTTGAGCTAGATTCCATCTTCAAGCATCTTTTGCTTCTTGTAAATAGGACAGGGTTAGGAGCCACCAATGAAGAGAAGTGCTCTGCAGACCATTACACAGGGGTAGATTTATGCTGGGTTTGCAACACACAAAGGAGTGGAATATCCTATGTTTACCATGAAACCAAGTCAAGATTTGTAGACAAAGGAAAAGTATTAATTTATTGTAGTAAGGTAACAGTTAAACCTGCAATTGCATGTTAGGAAATGGAAATCCAAGCTTAAGTGCTTAAAATAGAAACTGGTTCTCTAGACTTCATTTAACAATTATGTATTTTTTTTATTATTTCAGCATCTTAAGTAATTTATGAAACAAATAAAGCAGGCCCTATTGCCCAGTCCACCTCATAGCCAGGTTCCCGTAGACTCTTCCCAGCATCACATCTCTCTTTTTGCTCTTGCTAAATGGCTGCCAGGACCAGCACGGAGCCAAAGAAATGGATTTATTCTTTCTCTCCCATATGTCCAAGTGGCCTTGACTAGTCTCTCTCCACTGCTTTTCACCCTCATGGAACTGGGTTGTCTGCAAGTAGGTTTCAAGATGCCACATGCAAACTGTAAGAAACAAGGCACTACCCCATCTGCCCCATCGCCTTGTTCTTGGGCTGTTCTCTTTCTTTCTAGGATTTTTTTATTTGTATTCTTGTCATGACTTTTACTTTCAAGATTTTTTTTTCTTTCTATTAACAATATGCCTAAGAAACCATGGCATAGTTTCTTAATTTTTTTTATATTCTTTATATATTTGCTTATTTCTTAAGTTTGTTATATCCAAAACCTTTCCCTCCCAATGAACACTACAGACAGCCTATGTATGACTTGCTAAGTTAAGAAGGATCTGGCATTAAGAATGCTTTTATCAAGTCATTTCCACCATCATTTTTAGGGGCTCTGCTATTACATGTTTCCAAGTCCATATTCTTAACACAGGGTTTTTCAGCAGGCAGTTGTGAACAAGATGTATATGAACATATGAAGGTATGCATATTCTTGTTCCCTCACACTTGCATGCATAGCTGGACCCTTAGGCACTCAAATGACAATTTGCATCTGCAATTACCTGTCTTTCACATGAAGTAGGAAGACATGCACAAGTCATGAGGCTTGGACAACAGCACAAAATACCTTATAAATACTTCATTTGCCATTTGTTCAAGAAATTCTTTTCAGGTATATTCACCAAATAAACTTATTTACCAGTGCTTTGGAGCTGAAGCTAAGTTTTCCTGAAGTATGGTATTAAATATTTCCAACACAGACCTCATTCTTGTTTCTTTAAATAATTCAATTTTAAAGAAAGAACAGTGGATTTCATTTTCACAGAAAAGCTGAAATATAAAAAAAGAAAATAAAAAAAGCTGACTGGCAACTATTTTTAAAGGGCAAAGACTAAAGCACAACTTTTGATTTACTGTTTCAAGTGGGTGGAATTAATTTTTCATCTGAAATGTTTTCAGTTCAGACACTAGCAAAATATATTTAATGCTATTGCAATTACAAATTATTCATTTCCATGTTGCTACTATTGACACTCATTTATGCAGCCTGCATAGGAAAAATAATAAATGCAGTTTTAAATAAGCTGTTTACAGTTTAAATCTGAATAAAAGAATCGGGCAGGTAACGAACACACTGAGTTGTTAAAGGTAAAATATGCTATTACTGCAAATAATATTTTAGCAAGAAAATATTTCACCGTATTTATTTGAGATTCTAATGACTACTTCAACAACCTTTGCTGAGTAGTGGGGGTTTTTTTTCATTCCTACTCCAATGCAATTATGGTGCTGGCTGCCAGATCACTAGCACTGTGTTCAGAAGTTCAGACTTTCCCAGTCAAGCGGCTTGCCTGAGTTGTTCATAACACACATGCCCTCAACAGAGGGGGCTCCATCGAAGTGCACCGAAGCAACTCATTCGCCACTACTTGGACTAGATGATCTTTAAAGGTCATTTCCGATTCAAACCATTCTATGATTCTTGAAGAAAGCAGCCAGTACATAAGGTTTCCAGCATAGGGGCAAGTCTTTCAAGGCTGACTTTGCTAACAACAATTCCAGATTTTTCCACAAGTCCTTTGAAATATATTGTACTGGATAAAACAGGTGGAGAATATGGCCATTTTCATGGTTTATATTTTGCCAAAGCTCTTTCAGAAGAGTGTTACCACTGTGGGTTAATCCCAGTAGACAGCTCAGCCCCACACAGCCTCTCGCTCACTCCCCTGTGGTGGGATGGGGGGGAGAATCAGAAGGATAAAAGTGTGAAAACTTGTGGGTTGAGATAAAGTCAGTTTAATAGATAAAGCAAAGCGGCTTTCCTGAACATGGCTAAACATCAGCAGGCAGATGTTTAGCCATATCCAGGAAAGCAGGTTTTCATCATGCCTAACAGTTACTTGGGAAGACAAACGCCATCACTCCGAACATCCCCCCTTTCTCTTTCTTCCCCCCCAGCTTTATATGCTGGGCATGATGCCATATGGTGTGGGGTATCCCTTTGGTCAGTTGGGGTGAGCTGTCCCAGCCATGTCCTCTCCCAACTTTGTGTGCACCCCCCAGACAACTCGCTGGTGGGGTGGTGTGAGAAGCAGCAAAAAAAAGTTCTTGGTTCTGTGCTAGCACTGTTCAGCACTAACTGTGTTATATCTGTGTGTTAGCAACACTGTTTTCGTCACAAATCCAAAACATCATAACACCATGAGAGCTACTGTGAAGAAAATTAACTCTATCCCAGCCAAAACCAGGACAGTTATGGAAGGGGCATGATCCGTCTCCCGATGGTGTCGTTGCCTTCTGTGGAGACCAGGACAGACTTCCTCCTCTTCTTCACAGAGGAGGGGAAGAAACAATTAGAACGTTTTTAATTTCTTAAGTTACCCTTGTTGTGTATCAGAGTTAAGGCACTGCTCTAATTTCCACCTGCTGAGGTCCAGTAGAGCCCAGGTGTAAGGGGGCTTGAGTGGTGAAAGGTTCACGGCGCCAGCTAGATGAAATTGCTGAGAAGGTCTGCTTAACAGTCCGTGGCCTCTGCCCTTGACCCAATATTTTCCTGCCTCTAATCCTTACTTGTAAGGATTACGAAATGGTCTGTGTCTACACAGGACCCAGCATATAAACCTGTGGCCAGTGACACGGCTGTGGGGCAGTCAGAGGTTTGCAACATGCCTCTCCGTGGAGAGTAAGGGTCACAGCAAGCATTGCTTCCTTTACATGTTCCTGTGGCTCTGAATCGGGAAGGAGTGTACAAATGGGCAACATGGATGCTCCAATGCTCCTCAGCAAGAGGTGGTCTCCACATGGTTGTGTCACTGACTCAGTACAAAAGCAGGTGGGAGCCTGTGTAAGGCTCTACAATCAGGTCCTTTCAGATGTTTCTCCACTGGGGACTTCAACATCTGCTCACGATTCTTTTAGATTTCTGTAATTCCGTTTTTGCATGATTAAGCATTTTTAATGCCATTTACTCTGAATTTCAACCCCCTTTAGTTCCTAGTATTTAAAGCTCAACCGCAGGGTTAATATGAAATTTCTCAGATGCTTTTGATTTATTTCTCTTTTGGAAGTCCTGCATTAATTTATGGTGAAATGACAATGCACAACTGATTTTAAAGAACACGTTCTTTCCAAGCTGATTATAAACCTACTTCTGCATACCTCTCAGAAGTTATGTCATGCAATGTTTGGTGCAATAGCCATTTCTCTGTGGATTGTGAAGCACAGCAGTTCAATCTTGACGTGCTTTTTTAAGAACTAGCATACACAATGCATGCATTGCTATGTGCTTAATCTACATCCACAGCTAACTCATTCACCAGGCCTGACAGGGAAAATTGTATTTATTGCAACTTACCAGCAATGAAGACAGTGGAAATGAAGGCTGATGAAATGTGTTTCTACAACAGAAGATGCAGTTGGATAAGACTAGAGCAATAAATTTACACAGGTAATCAGACTGAAGTATGAACATATGGCTGGAAAGAGCAAATTTCTGGTGAATTTTGTAAGTGTTCTTATATCACTCTCTATAAACATGAAAAAGTTGAGCATGAAAGATATCAGTTTTCACTGAAGTTCAACTTCAGTTAGCAACAACATACCCAGGATCTTCTTGTAGCTTTTATATTTATATTGTGGAAGAGTACCAAATTTCTTCTCGTTTAAACCAGACAAATGAAACATGGCAAAGCAGAGAAAGAAAAAAAGACTAGTACCCTTGAGACTCCATGTGAATGTGTTGTGGTTTAACCCAGCAGGCAGCTGAACACCACACAGCCGTTCACTCACCTCCCCACCCCAGTAGGATGGGGGAGAGAATTGGTTAAAAAAAAAGTAAAATTTGTGGATTGATATAAAGACAGTTTAATAGGACAGAAAAGGAAGGGAAAATAATAATAATAATAATAAAAGAATAAACAAAATAAGTGATGCACAATGCACTTGCACACTACCTGCCGACCAATGCCCAGCCTGTTCCTGAGCAGTGGTTCCCCCCCCGCCAACTCCCACCAGCTTATACACTGAGCATAATGTCATATGGGATGGAATACCCCTTTGGCCAGTTTGGGTCAGCTGTCTTGGCTGTGCCCTCTCCCAGCTTCTTGTGCACCTGGCAGAGCCTGGGAAACTGAAAAGTCCTTGACCAGTGTAAGCACTACTTAGCAACAACTAAAACATCAGTGTGTTATCAACATTATTCTCATACTAAATCCAAGACACAGCACTATACCAGCTACTAAAAAGAAAATTAACTCTATCCCAGCCGAAACCAGGACAGAATGGAAATTTTACTGATGGCATTCAGGGCCCTCTGGAAACTGTTGAGAGCTTACTACCCTAGGAAATGTCCGCTCCTTCACCCACACACTTGGTCAAACCCCTTTCTGTCCCACCCATTCTGCTCCTTTGCCAGTACCTAAATGACTTTGTGAAGATAATAATCATTCTCTGCTTAAACAAAGTACCTCAAAAGAGAATTCAACTAGTATGCCAGTGTTGCAAGAAGGCTCAAGTGCCTTGAAGGTTCAGTGCGTTGACTGGACTGCACATGGGCTTGGAATGAATTGTCCATATAAATTGCTCTGAGGTATTTAATGAGTGGAAGCATTATTAGAAGTAAATGTTATACAGACAAGTGCCCATTCCTGAAATTTGTCAAAACAAAAGAGTGCTTCAGCCTGCTGATCTGACATTTCTCATTTTGCATCATCACTGTTGCGCAGCAGACATATCATCACTCATTCATTGTTTGTATTTTATGTAAGAATGATGGGTATAGCATGGATCTAGAGGGTATCACTGAACAACACAAACTGCTGCAACTGAGTGATGAGTCTTTGTCCTCTTCTCTTGTTTTAATAACAAGCATCTTATAAAATCTTGCAAACATTTTCTTTTTTTAATATAAATTACCTGGATGTGCTTCAAACATTGTAAATTCCAAAAAAACCTGAAGTGTAGGAAAGTGTGAACAACCATTCATTTTGTCCCACTGGCTCTCTCTTGACTACTGTGGCATAGTCACTACTGATTAAAATCAAAGAGCCTCTTAAGTCATTGAAGTCCTTCAGTGTTTATTCGCTTCTGTGACTGCCTCTATTCACTAGTAAAGTGTTAATCTCCCTCCACCACTTCTCTCCCAAAATAGAGCAGAATTACAAGTCCCTATAAGCTACTTCAGAACTGAAGAAGCCTTTCTTCCCTCTGTCTCTGCAAAGGTTGTCCTTGTCACATCAATTATCAATGTCCTTCCCCTCTTGACTTTCCTGAGCCTTTTACAGGCTCCTTGGCAGAATAGGCAGGTGCAGACATTTTCTGATATTATAAAACAAGGTAACATTGTCAGAAAATGGTAGCAAATTCCCCTGCTAGCTTATTGTATGCCACAATAGCATCACAATGGAAGTTGGGGAAGTTTTTAGGGGGTTAGAAGATGGCTGCTTAGAAACATATCAAGATCTACACTGACAAATATATCCAAAAAGAATCTTAAGAGCTGGCACTGCAAATATATCCTCATATGAGTACTTCTCACTTTACAATCCACTTTACCATTCAAGTTTACACCACTGTGAATGTGCAAGGAGGTGAGAACTCACACGTGCATTTCGAGCATACACCCCTGGGCCTCCCACTGCAGATGGGTGCGAGTCTTCTACAGGTTTTTTGCCATGTGTCTTGGGTGCTCGGGGCATCTAAAAAAGCATTACATACCCACGTCTAGGTACCCGAGTCACTTGTCTCACATGTAGATATTTTACAATGTGCAGCACCACATCACAAAATTGGTTATTTGGGTATTTAAGCTTTAAGTGCATGTTTGCTTAAGTGCTGACTTCAATGTACCAGTGCCTTTCTAAAGGATGGTGGATTTCAACACATCTTGAAATGCCTGGCTGAACTGAGGGCTGTGAGAACCACTTTATTGGAAAGCATCAACAATAAGTTTGTTGAACTGTTTCATCAAAAACTGGCCATTAAAAATCCCATAGGCAAGTCAGGAGCTCAGCGATAAGCTCACAATTCACTTTTGCGTGTTCATGCACACACTTCTTTCCACTCCTCCAGGGATGTCTAGAGCCATAGGTAGAGGAAAGTCTGCAGCTCACAAAAATCACTTCCAGGTTAGACCTAAATAACCAGCTACTTCCACAGGCAATGGCCTGGCAGCAGCTGCCTGCCCAGCACACACAAGCTGCCAAGCACTTGCCCAAGGTCGCAGGCAGACGTGGCAGCCTGCCCCCAGCTACAGTGCTGCAATTGCTTGAGTGAGCTGCTGCAAGGCGAGACTGAGTCTTTCTCCAGGATCTGCCATCTTATCCTGGGATAACACAGAACATTTACCTTCATCAGGTTTGTCTGTGTGACACAAGGCCCTGAAAAATGCCATCATTAGGTACAATTCCTTTTCAAGAAAGGTCTGTTCTGTTCCATTGATGCTCTTGCTATTCCTTTGGAAGTCATTTCCATTTACTAAATATCATAAGACTATTTTGCAATGCTGAGTGTTTTAAACCAATTTAGCATATCAGAGCACATGGTTTCAGCAACTGCAAAGCTGCAGAATTACCTTTACAAATGTCACTCAGCTGTCTGAGTGCTTGCCTGTCCCTTATTGCTGTGTTTTATTGCTATGCCGCTGACAGCAACACCCCATCATTGGCCAGCCCATCATCAGTCAATTCAGCTGCACAGCAAAAATTAATTCTGTTCTGGGAAGGCATCATTCAGCCAGCCAGTACTGTCTGGGATTTTTTTTTCCTTATAGCTAATCAAGAATCTGACATGTGATGTGCTGCATTTATCTCACCTCCCAATAAGTTGAAAATAGGGATGTCTTCTTGTTCTGTGATTTTTGTGTAGTATGTCTATGCTACAAATGCACTTCAGAGACACAACAATTTATAACCCGAGGGCTTTAAACTACAGCAGGTTTTTTTAAGGGAAGCAATGCTGGGAGCAGGGTTTGTTTCACCCTTCTGGAATTTCACGGACATGCAGAGAAAGGGTCAGAAACACACAGACTTCCAGAAGAAGGTGGTGGCTACCAGCATGCTCCATGCCAGCTTGTTGAAACCAAATACTAGGCAACATTTCAGGGCACACAAGGAGAGCTTGAAAGCCCTCTTCATGGGCCAAGGGTTTATGAGAACAGCTCCTGGGGAATGCTTGAGTGGTCTAATGGAGGAGTAGCAGTATACAGGCTGAACATCAAAACTACTGGGGCACATACTGGGAGAAGCCAAGAGAAGGGATGTATCAAGGGAAGCTTGAGGTACTGTCAGGTGGGAGGAGACAGCAGACTGTTATCTGAACAGATGCCAAGTGAAATGGTGTAGACAGAGACAAAGCGGGGCACCTGCAGACATGAAGAACAAAGCTCATTGCTCACCAAAGCCAACTTGCACACTGCATATTCATTTTCTAGTCCGAATGTGAACTGGTCTAAACTAACACCTTGGGGCTAGAAAGGCCATGCTGAGACAGCCAACAAAAAGACATACGGAAAAAAAAAATCTTACATTTGCCCTATTGGCTCCTTCTCCTTTTTCAAATCCACCGTCATCATTAGAAGTCATAACCTACAATTTAGAGTGTATAATCTACAATCAGGGCCTCTGAGTCTGGCCCTGTGTGACCTGGACAGCCAGCACAGCTAGATCGGACAGTCTGGAACTTAAACCAAGAGAGACTTGCAAACAGCTTCCCACACCAGCAACTTCACTTTGCACAGGGCTGGCTGAATAGTACAATATCTGTCCCTGTCTGTGCAGAGGCACATGAGTTTTCAGGGCCTGAGAAGGAAAACCAAGAGTTTAGATGGCCTCCTACCTTTCACAGTGTGTTAAAACCCAGGCTGTTTCTCCAGTACAGGGGTTGACATACCCGCAGGCATTAGTTATAACACCGTGATGCATTATTAACTCATTCTGACAAATACAAAATTAATAACATATTTCTCCAAAAGAGGTTTTTACTAGTTTTGGAAGTATGGGGAAGATTCAGAAATTAAAAAATACAGTGTGCCTTTAAGGATAAAAATGAAGTAGCTAGAATAGAAATGCTAAACCACAGCTCTAATATAGATGGATAGGAAAAAATATCTTGCAGGAAAAGATCCATGAATCTTTTTAGAGAACGTTAAATTAAATTCCCTATGATCTAATGTATAAATTCTGAAGGTTTAGCTATACTAACAGAGTTGATCTCTTCCTTTTGTTAGTTATACTTATTCTGTGATACTTGCAAAATTCTCGAGCACTGTTAAAGCTGATTTGAGATAATAATTTCATTAATTAACGATACAAATGCTCCCTGGTGAGATAACGAAAGGAACTTGACATATGTGATTTTGACTTCATTGTTAATAAAATCCTTTCACATAGATCTTGGCCAAGATGAGGAATCATGGACTCCAGTTAAGCAAGATATTTGAACGCGTACGCCTAATCTGGAGATATGAATAGCTCTATTAGCTTCAAAGAAGCAACCTGATTGAAGAAAGTTATTCATTAGCCTAAAGTTAGGCATATGATTACATATCTTACTGGATGACAGCAATGGCAGATCAGATGTGTCTCTAAGGCAATTCCACCTACAGTCGTAGACTTAAGCATGGGTTAGCTCCAGACTAACCTATTCCAGCGTATTTTTGAAGCTCCCAGATCTGAAACCACCACCTCTATTTCAGCACGTGAAAACAAGCTGCTCCTCCAAGATCCAGGGAGCCCCAAGAAACTGACTCAGATTCTGCATTTCTTGTGCCATCTTAAACATTATTTGACCTTCTAAAGCTCATATACCACAAAGCATGTGACTGTTGTGGCCAACGCTTGTAGATACAGTTGACAGACAATTGCATCCCACTGTGGTGGAGTGAGTGGCCGGAGGAAGGGAGACAAAGGGAAACAGGCTTGTATAAATACACACCTTCTCTCCAAGCTTAGCTAGGTTTAGAGGCAGCATCCACTCTAAGGTTTGAAATGCCTCTTATCTGGTTGGGGGCAAAGATTAGCAAATTCTGCCTCTGAAAAACCTTCTGTAGTAAAGAAGATTTAGACCTGTGTCCAGTGGGGGTGGGGGGAGAACCAACCACACAGATCCATTGGCATCAGTGGAAACAAGCCAATTTGTTGCCCTTCATGGTCTGACCTCTACTCTCTAATAGTACTACCAAGCAGGGCTAGCCAAGCAAATGACACACATACTTTGCCACAAGGAATCTCTCTGCTTGGGCTCCTATCTGAGAATGATGCCTTCATCTTTAACAAATTGCCTTATTTTTATGTAAATGCATTTGCTTGTATGACAGAAATACATGTAAATGCTGTAACTGCATCTAATTGTCTCAAAAAAGGTCATTTAGGTCCATCTTATCTTGTAGTTAATGGCATAAGACTTTAGATGTCACTTTCCTAACAGAAAACATCAGAAGCTGTTTTGCAGTGCTAATCAGCCCTAGAAGGCCTTACCCTTGATCCAGCACAATGACATACAGGGCAACACTTCTGTCAGTGTAGAAATTCAGATTGGGTCTTGAAACCTTACATCATCCACAGATAACAGCAAAGTTGTTTGCATGGTTTACCGAGGTTTCAGGAAACGAGACCAAGCTATTTGTTGTCATGTAGCTAAGAGTAGGAGTAGGTCTGACGAGCTCAGATTCCATGTTCTTCTAGCTTTGGCTTGAGTGGAGATAGACCACATGTTTCTACCTCGACTAAATCTTGCACAACTGCTTTTGTGCTTTCTTCCCCATGATGTATGATCTCTGGCTGTTTTGGTCCACCAAGCAAACCATTCATTTCTATTTCTTCTTCATACTCTGTGCTTCTCTGATGCTCAAAGAGAGGGTAAAGTCTATCAGGAGAAAAGCTTGCAGTGGTGTTAGAAAAGCAATGATACACAACAGTCAGAAATCAAAACCAAACTCTGACACTTAACCCCAACAACCCAAAGGGAAGGTAACATCTTCAGTGTCCAAAAGTAACAGCCCTCCCATCCCTCCTGGTTTTAAAAAGAAGGAAGAAGTAGTCATCTGTTGCTAATGCTAAAGATAATCTTAGCTATGCCATGTTTCAACAAGAAAATAAACCCAACTGTCATTCCTTTGTTATAACTGAGTGGTAAAAACCCCTTTCAACAAAAGTATGTTAAATAAACTTCCATCAAAATAAAACAGATATTTAGTAGCACGAGCAAAGCACAGATAGTAACAGGACATCACACTCCTGCAATGATTTTCAATAAATCTACAGCATGACAAGAAACCAGGCCTGCCTCCCCAGCCTGCATTTTAATCCTGGTTGAAATGATGGCACAAGCAGGAAGTCTCTGGGACATTGGATCTCCAGCTTCTAAACAGTCATGTATCCTTCTTGTTCATTTTATTTTTGATCCTTTCAAGAGGTGGGATGCAGATGTGAGGCAAATCAAGCACAATTATGATTTGGTATAAGGAAGGATACCCAAGAAGGAGGCAATAGAAGGTTACCATGGGGAAAAGAGTAGTGAAAACTGTGCAGAAAGAGAAGCAAAGGGCTGGAATCTGAGTGGTATTGTAGAGAAAATGTTTTCTAATTGGACGTGGAAAGAAGTTGTAAATAATCACAATGAGGAGGATTTTCAAATGTACATTGACAGCTTGCATTGGCTGTTATGTCAGTGATTCAGTGGAGGGAGAGGGAGGAGATCCCCTGACTGAGAGAAGAGTGTCCCTACACTGTAGGTGGACATAGCAGCAGCCCATTGCTCCAAGTGAATTTGGTAACACTGTGGATGGCTGTACTAATGAAAGGCTTGGCTGAGAGTAGGAAGAGGAGCGACGCTCTAAGCCTCCAGGGCAGAGGAAGGTGGTAATTACTAGAGCTAATGAGTCCTGGCTGTGATTTCAATGGCATGTCATTATGCTGGCATATACCCCAAAAATGAGATACAAACAGGGAAGAAAAACATGAAGCAGGAAGAACAGATGCAGGATAATGGCCATTGCATATGAAAACTAAGAAATGTAAGACTACATTACCATTATTAACAGCATCACAGTCATAAACTAAGATAAATTCACTAATCTAAACCCGCAGCTTTACAAGTGTGTCATGTAAGCAAGAGTACTTAAGAGGAGTGAACAGCAAAGACAGTTTTCTAATGGAACTAACTGTGCAATTCACTTGAAGAGTTAATCACTTCACATGACACTATCATCTCCGCTGGATCTAAAGCATCAATTTATCCAGAACTCATCTTTAAAGGGAAATACAGCTTATTCCTGCAAACTGAGAGGGAAAAGTGGTGATTCAGTTAATCAGCTCATCAGCCAAGAACAAAAGGTCTTTAGACAGGTATGAAAACTCAAGCAAGCAGCGATCGAGGATGGAGCCGGTCCATGCAGGATTTGCTCACCTAGTGCTCTGTGCAGAGTTGGAAACAACATACTATCCCCCACTACTTGTTCACATGAAGGCTTCCACAACTATTTGTAAAAAAATCTGGCTCTAAGTCAGAATTTATTCTTTGTGTGCATCTTGGATTTGATTCAAGCTGATGTCTGACTTTTTAAGTCAATGCAGTATATGCTTGCAGAAGTATTTGGGCTGCAATTCTTAAGAAAAGAAAAGAAAGCGATAGGATGAGAGGAAATGGCCTCAAGTTGTGTCAGGGGAGGTTTAGATCGGACATCAGGAAAAATTTCTTTACCGAAAGAGTGGTTAAGCATTGGAACAGGCTGCCCAGAAAGGTGGTGGAGTCGTCAACCCTGGAGGCGTTCAAAAAAGGTGTGGACGTGGCACTCCAGGGCCTAGTTTAGGAGTCATGGTGGTGTTAGTTGATGGTTGGACTTGATGATCTTAGAGGTCTTTTCCAACATTAATGATTCTATGATTCTATGATTCTATGAAATACAGAAAATACCTCTATCAGTAATCATACAGCCACCTTTCTTAAAGTAATTTGGAAGAGAGGAATACTTTGGAGATGCTAGTGCTCCATCCAAAAAGACATTCTCTTCACAACAGGTCGGTCTAGAAATGCTCCAGGCGATGCTGTGGTTCAGTCAGACAATTCTGCCAATCCTGTACAATGAGCCCTTGCGCTTGACGCAGTTTTGCCTTCAATGCATAATTCAGAATTGATGCAAAATGGGCCTTCACAATATCTCATGTTAGAAGGAACATTTTAGCTGAATTTTTGTTGTGGTTTGAAATCTACACCAGCTTTACTTACTTAAGCTTATATCTGAATTGGTTTTTTAGTTTAGTTTTTTTTCTACATTTGCAAAAAAATTTGAGTGCTTATTCTTTTGTTTATGCCAACTGCAGGAAAAAAAAAAACACATTAAAGAAAACAATCTTTTTTTTCCAGCTGTACTATAAATAATCATCTGAGTTTACTGGTAGCCTGTTGTAAAGAGACTCTCAGTCCTGCACTGATCATAGTTACTTCCTTCATTAGCCAGAGGATGGTGGAAATCCTCTGTGTTAATGCTCATGAAAACCAAATGGACACATTCAGGCCAGTGTTTTACACTCCAGCCTTTTATTTAGCTATTTATCAGCTGCTCTTAAAGCTACCAAGGAAGATTCATTAACGGACAGAGTCTTGCTCTAAGAGTGAGCACCCTTCAAAGACCCCTCTGCAGGACTGGTAGGAAGGGTCCAGTGAGGATGGGTCTCCATCTTATACATTTTTAAATACAGGGAAGGCTGTTCAAATGGTACTTACCAAGACCCTTAGGATGTTTGGCCAAATGTGGTGTATTTTATAGACACAGAGGGGGAGCTGCACTCAGAGCACTGCTCAACAGTAAAACCACTTGCAGCCTCTGGGAGTGAGGTGCCTTGGACAGCTGGCGTCCGCCCATGTTTTCTTCAGAGACCCCATGAGCCCTGTGCCACAATCACTGGGATGTGAGCTGGCTAGTTTAAGGCTGCCACAAGTTATCTACAGCAGACATGGTCACAGGTTTTGTTCATGAAGTCTCAGAGAGAACAGGGCAATTCTGAGGTAAAACTTTGTATGCTTTTCCCTAATGCAACCAGCTTTATTCTTACTCTGGAGCAGGCACTCAGACATGGAGCTATTCCTGAAACTCCATTCCAAAAGACATGTGCAGGCAAGCATGCAAACTAATTTGGTTTTTATCAGTCAGGTGCTTTTTAGGAGTAAGAAATTACTCACAGGGATGTAAATCTGAGGCAGAAGTAGACAGACAACAGAAATAGAGAAGCTCTTATGATATATGGGAGTGCTGGTGGACAGCAAGTTGACCATGAGCCAGCACTGTGCCCTTGTGGCCAAGAAGGCCAACGGTATCCTGGGGTGCATCAAAAGGAGTGTGGCCAGCAGGTCCAGGCAGGTTATCCTTCCCCTCTACTCTGCCCTAATGAGGCCATCTGGAGTACTGTGTCCAGCTCTGGGCTCCCCAGTTCAAGAAGGACAGGGAACTGCTGGAGCAAGTCCAGCGCAGAGCCACAGAGATGATCAGGGGACTGGAGCATCTCTCTTATGAGGAAAGGCTGAGAGACCTGGGTCTGTTCAGCCTCAAGAAGAGAAGACTGAGGGGGCATCTTATCAATGCTTACAAATATCTGAAGGGTGGGTGTCAAGAGGATGGGGCCAGACTCTTTTCAGTGGTGCCCAACAACAGGACAAGGGGCAATGGGCACAAACTGGAACACAGGAAGTTCCACCTGAACATGAGAAAAAGCTTCTTTACTGTGAGGGTGACAGAGCGCTGGAACAGGCTGCCCAGAGAGGTTGTGGAGTCTCCTTCTCTGGAAATATTCAAAACCCTCCTGGATGCGGTCCTGTGCACCCTGCTCTAGGTGTACCTGCTCAAGCAGGGGGGTTGGACGAGATGATCTCCAGAGGTCCCTTCCAACCCCTACCATTCTGTGATTCTGTGATTCTGTGATATAGTATGCTTTTCCCCAATGCCTTGAGTAGAATACATACTTCAGCTTTGTAACTTCCCTTCCCAGGTTGTTCACGGTTTGCTTCTGGTTTATCGTTGCTCTATATAGAGATGTTTAAAAGTCCCTGTCAAGAGGAGAGACCCCTGTGAAACATAAAGTACAAACATTAGGGAAAGTTCAGATTGATGAAGCAGACAGAGCAATGGTGAAAGGACATCTCATGTATGAATAGAGGACAGGGACCCAAAAATTTGGTGATGTTCCCGATGTTATAAATAAAGCCTCCGGCAGAACTGAAATAGAGTCCAAGGTCTTAAGCCATAACTTGCCAGTGAAATTACCATTACTTAATCATAACAGTGTCTTCTCTTTTACTGACAATCCATCTTTTGCAACAGAGAAAAAGTGGTGGTGTTACAATGGTGGATCCTGGAGCTTTATCCTCAGATCCCTTTCTAAAAATGACTGATGAAGCTGAAATATCATCTCTAAAGGATAATGAAGTAACCTAGGCACATAATCAAATATTCAGAGCATCTACTGAGAGCCAAAAGTTACATGTTTTTCTCTGTTTAAATCTCCCACTCCAAGAGATTTCAGGTGTAGGTTATGTATTTTTAACCTACACATATGAGTTGTACTCCTATATTGTCTGACACATTTTTCAGAATACATTCTTCATTGTAGAACTGGAGGCAGAAAAGGGAATCAAAGATGTTGTTCCTGTTTCTGTCATGGTTTCCCTAAGTGTCTCGGCTGATTATATATCAAAAGCACCAAACCTTCTCTGCAGACGGCAGAGTGAGTTGTCTTGATGCATCTATATTTTGGACACACAGGGAAGAAGCTTCGTTGGTTATAAAGTGCCATGTGTACCTCAGTCAGATGCATGGAAATAAATGTTAGCTTCAGTCCAGCAAGGGTTTTGGGAAGCTGACAAAGGAAACACAGACAATTTCCTTGCGATCTGCCAAACCAACAGTGTTGGCTCTTAGGAATCTTAGAAGGTCATTTGGAAAGGGGTTGATAGGAACTGTTGAATGGTAAGCATTTTAGGAGCACTCAGATGTGCCCCAAAACAGTGCTAAGTGACCAGGTGCAAGCCATCAGCTGAAGTTACATGCTCAGAGCAGGGTGCCTTCATTCCCCTTAGCACTAAAAAAAGGAAGATGTACCTAATCCCAGGTAGATACCTGGCTAGAGAGCTGTGGTTCAAGCCTTGTCTCTGATGAGGTCCTTATCTACTGGACCGTTGGCATTCTCATCTCACTAGTTCAAGCTATGCCAGCTACTGTAGAAGAATAAATAACAGCTTTGGAAATGTGCACATGAGGCTGATAACTCTGCTTCCGTGTTTGGGACAAGGTGGAAGAAAGTTCAAGTCTTTCTCTAGTAGGCAACCAGCCTTTTGCAGATATCAGCAACACTTAGCATAAGTGATCTACCACTAACCATCCACCAGAAATTAACAACAGGAAAAGGAGCTCCCCCTGTATAATTTAGGGCAGAGCAAGGGACAAAAAACTTTGAGGAAACTATGTGTGGAAAGATAAAGCAAGAAATGTGACAGGTTGGGAAGGCAATGCAACCCCAACAAACCTCAAGGAACTGGAAGCGCTGTAAATGGTGGACAAAAATCTGTGAACCCTTGCCACAAAGAGCAGCTGAATGTGCACATGGCTCTGGAGTAGAGGGATACCAGGTACCTGACATGCCAGGACACTCACAAGCAGGCTGGTGAGATCTTGTGCCTGGGGACTGAGCCTAGGACAGCTATGGATGTATGCGTATTCTTCTGTATATCAGATTAAAAGCACATTAAATAGAGACGATTCTCTGCCCTTTGTAATGAAATTGCTTGCCGTTGCTGCTATCTTTAGTTGTCATTATTAGTGACTAAGACACACGAAAGTGTCTGGGATGCCTTCCTTGAGGATTTAAACTCGCTAATGAGACCTCTCAGCAATTAAAGAAAAGTTGCATTCAAATGACCGTGCCTGGTGAATTCTTAAGTGCTAGGTTAATTAGTTTGTATTCTCAAACACGCACTGTCAGCCAACACCAAACATGCTGCAAGTGGATTTCGTGGCTTGAAATCCACTCAATTAGGATCATTTACAATATGGTCAACAGCAGTCATTCTGCTCCTGTTTCAGAAGGTCACATTAGGCTACTCCAAGCTTAGCTCACCCTTCACTCAAACTGTTAACAACACTGCCCCAAAAACCATGTGGGACTACAGACACCAAAGCGGTTTCCAGCACTGAAGTACTTTTTAAATTATGTATTCAGCTAGAGTAGCTCTGTGCAAGGTCTGCTGTGGTTTTGGGGGGGGTTGCTGTACCTACAGCTCCAGGCTGGAGATGCTTATCTGGGCAGGAGGGAGATTTCTCTGGATTTCCCATAGTGGATGAGCAGCCCCATGCCAGGTTGTGGTTGGCCTGTGTGCCAGCCAGTACCACACACGGCCCCAACCCCATGGGCTCGGGGGCCGCTGGGGACCCTCATCAGCACCCACAACACCATCAGCAAAGGGCTGCTGCAGTCTGGGCACCAGGGACACGTGGGCTTGAATTCAGGCACAAAAATGTTACCCAAGTCCCACTCAGGGTGTCTAAGATCTTCAGTGGCTTTTGTGCTTGGGAGGTTTGGTGATGGGGTGAAGAGGCACGGTCTTTCACCTGCTGTTCGACCAGCTTGTCCCAGTGCTGGGAAGGGGCACCATTCACTAACCGTGCAAGATTATTGTAGTCTAAGCACTTTGTCTTTGAGGACATAGGACAGGGCAATGCACAGAGCCTACTTCTTTGATAACAGCTGTGCCTAATTTTGTTTTTTACTGTTCTTATCCTTCCATCCCTTCTATGTCGTTCTGAGCCCCAGGTGTTATGTCACCTCAGCCACACACATGAAGGAGATGGCCACGTGTGCTGATGGCTCAGGTACTGTTGATCCCCACAGGTGAATGATGCTGCCCACGTGTGCCAGCCAGCACAGCAGTAGCCTAGCAACACCACCTGCACCGAGGTGTGGACACACAAAGTCCTGCTTGTTTTTAAGAAAGAGAAAGGGCAGATAGAAATAATCATGGTGTAATTAATATATACCTGTCATTCTCTACCATGTGGAGTTATTAATATCAGTCCTTTCAGACAAGAAATGATGGGGAGTGATTAAAACTGATATTTATGATTAAATAGGAAAAGCAACCATGGCTTAGCTGGGTCAAAAGAAATCCATAAAGCATGCAGACACTGCTGACAATGGTGCAATTTTATTTAATCAATAACAAGAAGATGTAGGAAGGAGGCCCTTTATTGTAACCATGGCACTTCCTAGAAGATCTTGCATTCCCAGCTCAAAAACCCTCTACGGTACCCAGCAGTATTTTACTATGAAAAGTTGTTTATCTTGCAAGGCATTTGAAACAATATAACTTTGCCAAAAAGCAGTCTGGGGAAATTACAGAGATAGAAAATTGCTTTACTGCATTAGCACCCCCCTGAACATTTCCCTCATTAAAGTATTTAGACATTTAAGACAAAGAAACATAAAAACCCTTGAGGTGTGCAAATTTCAAACGTGGTTGACATTGTTTTGGTACACAATAGGATTTGATTAGTAGTTGCAACACACAGACCCACTACAGAGCCTGAACAACATTCGCAATTACAAAACCTATGAAAGGTAAACTCTTTACTTCAGTGGTGTTTTAAAATTCATAGGAAAAAGAAGTGGGCTGGGAGATAGTCTTCAGCAAGCTGACCAGGCTCTGAGAGTTTAAGCTGGAGTTATGTTATATAATATTAACACTGGGTGGTACTTGGCATGTTGTAGTTCAGTGAATGCTGTCGGCATAGCTATAGCTGGAGAAGTGACCTACTTTGGAAATGTTTTCACCTGGAAATTCTCTGTCTGAAATCACAACCAAAGGGCACGTCAAAAATTCCAATCAGAACCTTTGTCAGTTTTCTTCTTTGCCTTGGATAAAGTTACAGCATCTCCTAGGTACTAAGTGTCGGGGACGGATCTGGAATTGGCCTAACTTGACAACATCACTTAAAATATTCAAATGTTTACTGTAATTTTCACTTGCTACACAGCTAGTTGTAAAGTATGTAATTATATCCCTTGGTTCAGTGAAGTGAAAGACAGTAATTCCAATAAGACATTGAAACAATTCAGCTGGACAGCTGCACGTAAAACTGCTCCGTTACCCAAAGTGGAGCAGCAGCTGGGAATTGCTACAAATTGTTCAGAAAATCACAAGACTCTTGCTAAAATTTAGCTCCAGTGCCTGTCAGCAAAATGAAAGGCAAGTGCATTTACAACTCACATGCCGCTCCAACAGTTTGCCTCTTCCTTTAACATCCTTTATTGCTCTATGCCTTCTTGTGTTCGAGTAATCAGGTTTTAGCTGTAATTAAAATCTAGGGGAGCAAGGGAAGCGAAAATTTTCTGCTTTAATTGTATTCCTGAAGCATATAAAAGTACTACATTTCTTCTTTAGAAGGTATAATAAACTCATAGTAATTGCTTATGGTATCATTTAACTTTCCTAATTGTTGCAATAAAAAATAATCCTCTTTTTACTATAAAATAATTAGGTAAATTTAAAATGCCAGGAAAGAGTTGGTATTTAGATCTACACTGACAAATCAGTCACAGCTGGAGTTTTGAGTCAGGTGTGTTCCCATCGAGAGACTTGGGCATCTCCAAACTCCGTTTTGGGAAGACAACCTATAATGATGTATATACAATGACATATGCTAGCTATGAATACACAGAGCTTTCCAAAAATATGTATATATATTAAGGGGTCTAGAAGGATCTCTGTTAACTTCACATTGAGGCTGCTGGAGACTTCAATTCAGGAAAGCACTTCAGGATATGCTGAAGTTTTGATTCATCCATGTACCTAACCAGGCAGCTGAATTCAATACTGTTCAGAAACATACTTGGAGTTTAACCCACACCTAAAGTCTTGCCACAGCCATATTTTCCACTGCTGCCATCATAGTGATAGATTATCTGGGCTCTGGCAGCGAACTGATGAATTGTGAAGCACAAACTGATCTCCAAAGGCTGGCAACTAGTTTACTTGGACAAGGAGCGTGGAAGTGGCTGCTGGATGTGCATTTAAGAACCAGAAAGGTATAGAAAATGTTGATGGATGTTTTTCTAAGGGTGATTTTTAAATATCTTTTTAAAATATGATATACTTTTAAAATTTAATTATATATATAAAATATACATATATAGAAATAGAAATTTATCTATTTTGATGGGATGAAGAGACACTGCATTTTATTGTAGCTTGAAGTGTTATCCAATAAAAAGGATGATTAATGTTTTGTTGAACATTAAGAAGTAATAAAGTAAATATCAGTTTAACATTCAGAGCATTAAAAATAAAAATAAAAATCAATAGAATTCAAAACTAAAAGTCTGAAAATTTGGCTTCTTTTTGTCCATATTACGTTTTTTCAGTCCTTTATTACTAGCTGCAATTTTCCAGCAGCTAGTGAGAATTGCTGTTCCTCTCACATCAGCTGTGATCTGAGCTCAGACAAAGCCCCTAGTACTCATGACTCTACATGTTGTGGTCTGTATTGCAGCAACAAAAACCCCAGCTTCCTTCACATACAGATGAGTTTGTCAAAGTCAGCCCTGTTGGCTACCCCACACTGCTTGTAATTACACTTGACTGCTTTCTATATCAAATTATCCCAGCTTTATAAAGTTATAAATCATTATAGCACTTTATCTGCTAACTGAGGGCTGGGTGAATCACACTTCTCCTTAAAGAGGATACTTCCCTCAAAGCATACTTTGAAGAAGTAGCCTATCATAGAAGAAAACTACCAAGGACGGTATAAGACATGCACATCCTACCCACACACAAAGAAAAAAATTGGTTCTATTATTACCTTTGTTTTACCCCCTCTGCAAGGTTGCTTAAGACTTCTGCTGAACCCTTTCTTTGGAGAGGGGAGGAGGCAGCTCTACTCACCTATGACTGAAATTATGTCATTGCACTGAGCTGGGTTTTTTAATACTCTACCTCCAGGTCTTTTCCACTGTTTTCTTTCCCTCTGTCTACAAAGAAACAAGTCAACTATCCTGTCTTTCAGGCTATTCATCTGGTTTATGCTGATCTTCTCATTCTTCAAGTCGAGGCTGCCTCCAGATCCCTAGGTAAGGCAAGGCCAGGTGCTTTTCCAGGCCTAGGAAGATAAATTCAAATGAAGAAAGAGACAAATACAGCTATTATTTTCTAAAGTGCTTCTTCCTCCTTTTTTTCCTTTGAAAATTTATGAACACAGCCTCCACTGAGAATTATGTTCATTGCTGCCTAACTGCAACCTGCAATGTGCTATTTTTAACGTAACTAGCATTTTGTTTCTGATCTAGCTTTGGAGCTAGCCCTCCTTTGAGCAGGAGGTTGGATTAGATCCCTCACAAGGTGCCTTCCAACCTGAATTATTCTGCAGCTCTATTTGTTTGAACTCTGCCATGAATGTGCAGCCCTGGATGCAATGATTTGCAGAACAGGTAATGATGCACAAGCTACATGGCTACCCACCCACCCTGAGACTCTTTTGTTAAAAGGGGAAGGAGTCTTCTGCAGGGCAAGCTGGCTGGAGCCATCCTGTAGACACTGAATTCTTACAAACAGTAGGAAGAGTGGGTCCAAAAAGCACTCACCAAGTAAAAAGTCAAGATGTTGAAACCATTCATGAAGACACAAAGTATTAAAGAAAAGTTGAAAGTTTGAAAACTAATGTTATGGATCATAATTTTGAGCAATTGGTTTTGCCTCTTTATGGGCATAAATGTGACCTACTCCATAATACTGGCAATGGAAAGAAAGAGTGAAATGTCTGGAATTTTAAAAGCCCCAACAGTACTGTTGACATGTTGATAGATGAAGTGATAACACTGTCAATAATCATGCAGAAAAGGCAGAGATGGTTAATAGAAGTTTTTGTCCTTCTTGTAGTTTTACCCGTCAGGCAGCTACACACCACACAGCCGCTCGCTCACTCCCCCCTGGTGGGATGGGGGAGAGAATCAGAAGTGTAAAAGTGAGAAAATTCATGGTTTGAGATAAAGACAGTTTAATCAGTAAAGGAAAAACCACGCACACAAGCAAAGCAAAACAAGGAATTCATTCACTACTTCCCCTCGGCAGGCAGGTGGTCAGCCATCTCCAGGAAAGGAGGGCTCCATCACACATAACTGTTACTTGGGAAGACAAACACCATCACTCCAAAAGTCCCCTTCCTTCCTTCTTCTTCCCCCAGCTTTGTATGCTGAGCATGACGCCATATGGTGCGGGATATCCCTTTGGTCAGCTGGGGCCAGCTGTCCCAGCTGTGTCCCCTCCCAGCTTCTTGTGCACCCCCAGCCTACTGGCTGGTGGGGTGGGGTGAGAAGCAGAGAAGGTCTTGAACTCTGTGTAAGCACTGCTCAGCAGTAACTAAAACACCCCTGTGTTATCAACGCTGTTTTCAGCACAAATCCAAAACCTAGCCCCATACTAGCTACTATGAAGAAAATTAAGTCTATCCCAGCCAAAACAAACACAGTTCTGTGCCAAGGAATCTAAAAGAGAAAATCAGACAGTCTAGGCTTTTCTATTGGTCCTTGGGAGACCTTCATGCGCTACCTCTCTGCACATGCACCACCTCTCTTAGGTCTGCTGTTTTCTGCTCACTATTTCTCCATCCGCACATATGGGGAACCTATAGATGTCATTCCCTCAACTTGTACAGAAAGTGCCTTTATGATATCTTGACTCTTTAGAGGAGTAAAATTCTGTCAAAATCAGCTTTTCTTCATTCATCTCAGCACAGGCCTTGACAACGTCAGCCTGCTTGTTATTACGCATACTTCCCAAGTTTTGTCTGATAGGCAGGATGCTGTGACACTTCAGGCTTTTCTGTGTCTGTTAATCATTGTAGAATCATAGAATGGTTTGGGTTGAAAGGGACCTTAAAGATCTTCTAGTTCCAACCCCCTTGCCATGGGCAGGGACACCTGCCACTAGACCAGGTTGCTCAAAGCCCCATCCAACCTGACCTTGAAGACTTCCACAGATGGGGCATCCACAACTTCTCTGGGCAACCTGCGCCAGTGCCTCACCACCTTCAGAGTGAAGAATTTCTTCCTTATATCTGACCTAAATCTACCCTCTTTCAGTTTAAAGTCATTACCCCTTGTCCTATCACTACCTGGCCTTGTAAGAAGTCCCTCTCCAGCTTTCTTGTAGGCCCCCTTCAGGTACTGGAAGGCTGCTATAAGGTCTCCCTGGAGCCTTCTCTTGTCCAAGCTGAACAACCCCAACTCTCTCAGCCTGTCTTCATAGGAGAGGTGTTACTAGAGGCAGTCCCTTCTTCTCCCCAAAGCCATAGGTAAGGGACACTCCTAAATGCTTTCTATGAGATTTAAATATAGAGAAAGCAAAGTGGAACAGGATAATAGGTGAAGGTTAATTTCTGTTTTGATCATTATAATCAATCCATATATTTTGGAGCACAAGAAAACAGTTCAACAGCATTGCTGAAATCCAAAACAGAACAAGTACTTGCTCAGTAACACAATAAGGATGGATGAGCAGTGGGACATTGTACAGAGCTGGGGAGCAAACATCTGTCCTGCTTATGGACTGGCCATGTCAGAGCTTTGGGTTAGTGCTGATCTTGCTGAAGCCACTGACAGGATTGCACCTATATTTCAAATATGCCTTTTGGTGGATCAGATAGATGAAAAGAGGTACTTATTCTAAGTAGGTCTACACTACGAAGAGCTATTTGTGCTAGATCAATCTCAAGAAGGATAACATGCAATGTCCAAAGTGGGACTGCTATGAAATCTTTTCCAACCCAGTTAGCCTCTGTTTAAATTCTTTTTGTTATAACATAGTCACATTTCATCCATGGTGCTTTCCGGCTGTGCTCTTTTGTCTTCAGGAAAAATTAGAGACCAAGCTCAGACATAAACTTTCTGGAGAAGCAAAGCACTTTTTCTTCTCAAATTTTTCACAATAATATAATAACACAGATCCTGCAGAATTTAATGAGATGGGAAACAACATGATATGCATCCCCCATGTCTGGTCTCAGTCATTTTTAATAACTCTTTGCTGGGATGCATGGGTTATAGTAGAAAGCACCATCCTGCCAGCTGGTAATTTGCACTCAATTCCCAGGCCCAGACTCTCCAGTTAAACTAATACTATTCTCTCATCTTCTTCCCCTTCTCTGTCTCTCCACTTTTATCCCTGCTCTGAATCTTCAGTCAGTGCGATGCCCAGCATGCTTCGGCACAACTGTCATATGGCAAAGAGAGAGGCGTTCAGTTATGCGTGCAGGCAGCGCTGAGAGAAATGTGACACAGCTCATCCCCCCTCCTCTCAGACATCATCTGTCATTCAGCTAGAAAAAGCACCAGCAGTAGCTGGGAGGCAGAGACAGAGCTGATGGGCTGCATGTGTTAACAAGAGCACACACCTGATGGCTCCTGCATTGAGCCCTTTCTCAGCTTGGGAATTTTCCCGCTTCTGTGACCAGAAGCTCAGTGGACCCTTAAAACAGTGGGGTGGCAGCTTTTGAAAAGTCTTTTGTGCATGCTGTTTCTTTCCTAATGTGCCTGAGTTCTTTTAATCTCTCACTTAAACTAAAAATGCTGTGGTGTGGGAAAGCCCAGATATGACACTGAGAAGGGGAAAGTTCATCAGCCCCTTTCCCCTCCCTGCCTTCAGCTGTGCCCTTGACTGCAAATGGTTGCAGAGGCACCCAGGATTTCAAAAGCAAAAAGTTTCAAGTGCAGTTCTGCTTCTTTTTTATCCTGCGACTCTGTCAAAATATTGGCTGGGAAGTGAGCCAGTAAATTGCCTTCCTGCTGCAGGTACAAGGAAGAGGGGAGAGCGGATTGACAGCAGCCACCACCATTTGTGTCATCAAAAAAACTCTGCACAAGACGCAGCCTTCACACCTGCTCCTAACCCTGACAGTTCAGAATTTCTTCTGATTAGGAGATTCACAATTTTTTTGTGATGTAAAAGCACTTCAGTGGATTGATACAGGCTGATGGTAACTAATGACTTCAGGGTAACCAAAACCTTTCCCTTGGTCCTCTGGGTGTCATCTCCAGCAGCACCACATGCTCTGCACTTCCCCAGCGCTAAGAGGCTGAGGCTGGCCAAAGCCAGGGAGCTCTCGTTGCATCCCTGGAGGGGGCACAGGGCTGTGAGAGGTCTTAAAGCATCATGTGTATTAT
Source organism: Fregata magnificens (assembly GCA_013389945.1). Lineage (NCBI taxonomy): Eukaryota > Metazoa > Chordata > Aves > Suliformes > Fregatidae > Fregata > Fregata magnificens. Next base: position 226,742 of record WAAD01022859.1, read on the forward strand.
GTTTTGTTTTCTCAAATCTCACTTTTAAATGAAGATAGAAAGAATAAGCCAAATTATCCTCTCCCATAAGGAAGTAGGTACTATTGAAAAAAACCTGAACTTTTGCATCTGAAAACTTTTCCCACACACGTATTTACATGCTTATAGACAAATATAGCTGTTCACACCAAAAAATCAGTATAAACTTTGCATGAAAGCATCAAATACTGGGTATCCATTTGTGTTAAAACGTTTCCTTCATCCCTCTGCTCCTCCCTGAGGAAGCTTGTGGATTATTCCACATGGTTTCAGTATGGCATATACTGTGCTATGGTGTTCCTGCTTTTCCCTTGCAAGTCCCCAAGGAATAACCTACAGTCTTAGTACACTGAAAAATAGTTTTGGAGGTGGCAAAAAGGATGGCATGAGATTAGGATTGTTTATGAAGTGCTCAAAGGTGAACTCTTGGCAGGACAGAGAAATTTATACTATTTATTGGGTGAGTAAGCTTGGAATAAAATGCTGTCTACTCCACAGTCCACAGAATGGTCTTTTACAGAAATGTCAGCAAACATTTTCATGCCAGGTTTTTAACAATCACTTTGAACTACACCATAGAGCAAGGGACATTTTAACAGCTATTCTGAGTAAAGTCATGCTTTGTATCTGCACGCTTTTGCCTAAGCCGTTTTACCTGTGAGTTGATGACATGAGATAATAGAGAGCGTATATATAAATCTTGCATGCTGTGCACTTGATGTCTGCTGAATGTGGATGCAACTGATATTTGGAAAATAGACAACCTCTAAATAAAAGTGTGAAAGTCAGAAAAGGTCAGAGAAGCAGGGGAACAACTTCAGCTGCTCCCTAATACCTGAGATAGAAATGGGTAAGGTGGTGAAAACACATTTTCAGTTACTGTTGAAAATTACACAGCAGGAGAAACAATCGGGAAGAGTCTCAGTTTGTGCCAATAAAAAAGTGTCAATTCATGGGAGGTCAGATCCTTGTGCTATTTCCAACACTGTATATTGCTGGGTCATCTTCTCCGCTGTCCTGTCCTGCTCATTTGCTCCTTATGAGTTCCTAATTGCTTTGCAGAACCCATTTCTTTCATCCAGTCAGAGGCTCTGCCATGTCCACCTTGGCATCAATATTTGCTTCTCACTTCTGGTGGTTTTAGCAATTCTGTCACCTGCATTTTCCTCCCGCTTTCAAACTGCCTCGCTCCAGCCTACGGTGGCATGGGGCTAGGCTGAACACAAGTCAGATGTGCTTTATTAGAGAGCCAGCCCTCCTTCTTTGCACCGTGCCTGGCAGCTCTCTGCCTGTATTACTTTAGGGCTTACACTCTAGATTTTATTCCCTTCTGTGATGTCTAGATAACAACACTTTAAATCTATTCTCAATGGCGTTTGAGTCAAAAACCTTTCATCTCAAGCACAGCCGACATTAGTTGCCTATGCTATGCAACAGCCTCAAACTATTTCAGTGAACCGGGGAAAATAAATGGAGCTATCTAATCACTAGAGCAGGCTGAACTTGAAGTACCCATCCTTTATTTAAGCTTCTTTGCTGAGAGTCAGTGTTTTATTAATCTTAATCCTGAGAACTGTGGTAAACCGAAAGAAAGTAATTACTGACATTCACTACCCTTAGTCAGGAAAGAATTTCTCTATTAAGAGTTCTGCAGGAATACAGACACACTTTCGGGAACAAGGGGTCATTAGCAAAAGGTGTTTTTCATGAAGAAAGTAAACTGTCAGCAATAAAAAACAGCTGGAAACTACCATGAGAGGCACATGGGAACATAGCCCATGCTTGGTGATGGTGTACAGCCACCCTGCTGCTTCTAGCCATATACAGCTTCCCCAGCTGGGGAATGCGGCTCTCGGGATCAGACCCTGCTTTGAGTCCAAGTGAAAACAGAGACAAATGCCAGGTGCTCAGGTGTGTAACTTCCAGCCAGGTGTTATGTCAGCCACGCTTCACCAGGGTGCAAGTTTCTCTGGAAAGGAATGAAATCACCACTCTGGAAGTGTAATCACTCAGTGCTTTCCCTGGGCAAACCTAGGAGTAAGTATTTGTGCAGCAGCAAGTACCAAGCCTGTGTTTAAAAGAAGGCTAGATATCACTTTCCTCCTTCTTCTCAACAGCACAAAAGTAGAATAAGAGCCTCTTCTAGATGTTTCAGCCCATGGAAACACAGCCCACTCTGTTATGGCTCAGCCCTGAACACGGTGTCTCTCATAACACAAGTGGAGGGGGTTCCTGTGCGTGGGTACAGATAAATATCAGTTTGCAGAGGAAGTGTTCCAGACTGTGGTGTTCCTCCAGAATATTAATCTAGTATGGGCTAGCAGAGATGCTGTCAAAATACCCAGCTACCTACCATCCAGTAGTCATTTCCACAGGTAGCTCAGACCCAGGGTTAGGAAGAAGGTAAAGCCTGGCTGATGGGTGGTACCACTGCCATCAACAAATGAGATTAGATTGTCTATGAAATAGTATAATATCGTGAACAGAGTGCCTCCTCTGTTACAGCCCTCTGCCTCTGGCACTGTCTGTTTGAGATAGTTAGATTTTTCCCATGTGTTTTTCTAGTGTTTCAGGGCACGGGTGCCAGACATTTCCTTTCCCATCAGAGCACTGGCTGAGCCAATGCTCCAGCACTGCTTATTAATGTAAAAGGGTGGAATCTAAACCATTTGCCTTAAAAACTGCTTGGAGTGCCTTCAGTTGTGTTTGTCTTGTGCCTTCATAAGTGATCTTTTGTCCTTTCGTATCACTGATTTTCCGGAGAAGCAGGAGGTCAGGGAGGGAGAGGGAGGGGACATCTTTGCACTTCTATAAGCACAAGCAAGCATTGGTGCCCATTCCTCTTCATAGCACAGCCTGTGGTACACCTGCTAAACTGTGACTGCAATCTGAACAGAAAAGGCACTAGAAGATTCTTAAGCCTAAAGGATCCTGAAAGCTTCCTTTTTGTGTGGATGTGTAGCAACCCCTCTGCTGTTATCCAACTGCTCATTTCTCTGATAGTGCTGAAGGACACAGCTTGATGATCAAAAAAATCCTGTGAGCACTGAGCAAATGGGGATGGAAAAGGTCCTCTCCTGTGTGAAGTCTGTCAGACAACGTCACCCCGTGCATGAATGCCCAACTCCTGAACTGCTGGAGCCTTCAGCCAAGCAGAGCTCAAAGCCTTCATGGCTGAAACCTGCTGCACTTCGCATTCTTTCTATGCTGTGATTATGAAATCCAAAGATCTGTTATTGACTCAATATTAGGAATACAGTCAAATCCCTCTGATAGAAAATATAAAGCCAAATGGCTTGTTTCCTACAATATAGAGCAGCTAGGCAAAAATTGTCTCTGCAATTGCCGTGAAAAACTGAGAAATCCTTTCCTGGTTGGAAGTCCTGAGTAAAGATGTGTGCTTAGATTTCCATAGAATTCGGTCATAGTACTATGGCTGTCTCTGCAGCACCAACAAGGCTGGGAAGTAGGGAACAAGAACACCAAAACTCAGCCAAGCTTACCTTTATTTGTTTAATTTCACTGGGGAATTCATGCTTATGCATTTGAATCCAAGGGATCACCTACCCCAGGCCCTTCAGATCAGGCAGCACCTTGAATGACTAAGACACTGGAAAGGTTTCCACCACCCTGACTGCAGCCAGCAGGATTCAGAGGAGAAAAAGTGCCAATGGCTCAGGTTTCCTCCTGCCTGTCAAGGAAGAGCCATCCCAGACACAGTGATGACTGAATCCCATAGAGACAGAGCACTGCACCACAGCAGTGTTCATTTTCCTAGCCGCAGTGTCAGCTGCACTCAGACAGGTATTAACAGCCCTCACAGCCAGACCTCATTGCCCTGAGGGATGCACTCACGTGTGGGACAACCCCAGGCCAGAATTTAAACAACCAAGGCAAGGAAAGGGTGGGGAGGTAAAAGTGCAACTCTCTTCGGAAAGAGAAGGAGCTGAGTCACACTATAGCTTGGGTGGACCACTGATTTCTGCTTCCTCTCTTCCTTCAAGAGAGCTCTCCACATCAGAAGAAAAAATATTCCTGAAGATTTCTGTGACTTTCCACTAGATTTTTGTCCTCGTCTTCAAGACCTTTTCCATTTACGTTTTCATATAGCTGTGCATTTGTATTGGGTAAGAAAGTCGTACAGTGACTGGCACAAACTTGCCCCATTATTAAACATGGTTTGTTTCAGCTGATGTATCCGAAGCAATGCTTGTTATTACATCTGCTTGACTTGTTTATGTATTAACTGATTCAGCAAGCCAAGACATGATATGAGTATAAAGCCTCAAAAGAGGGTTTGCATGGCACGGTTTTGGTAGTGTGGGAGCTACAAGGGTGGCTTCCATAAGAAGCTGCTAGAAGCCTCCCCCACGTCCAATAGAGCCAATGCCGGCCAGCTCCAAGATGGACCCACTGCTGGCCAAGGCCAATGGTGGTAGCGCCTCTGGGATAACATATTTAAGAAACTTTAAAAACTTTAAAAACTGTTAAAAATTGCGCGGAACAATAGCCCAAAGAGGGGACTGAGAATATGTGAGAGGAACAACTCTGCAGACACCAAGGTCTGTGAAGAAGGAGGGGGAGGAGGTGCTCCAGGCACCGGAGCAGAGATTCCCCTGCAGCCTGTGGTGAAGACCATGGTGAGGCAGGCTGTCCCCCTGCAGCCCATGGAGGTCCATGGTGGAGCAGATATCCACCTGCAGCCCATGGAGGGCCCCACGCCAGAGCAGGTGGGTGCCCGGAGGAGGCTGTGACCCCGTGGGTAGCCCACACTGGAACAGGCTCCCGACAGGACCTGTGGACCCATAGAGAGAGGAGCCCACACTGGAGCAGGTTTGCTGGCAGGACTTGTGACCCCATGGAAGGGACCCACGCTGAAGCAGTTCATGAAAAACTGCAGCCCATGGGAAGGACTCATGTTCATGGAGGACTGTCTCCCATGGGAGGAACCCCACGCTGGAGCAGGGGAAGAGTGTGAGGAGTCCTCCCCCTGAGGAGGAAGGAGCAGCAGAAACAGCGTGTGATGAACTGACCACAACCCCCATTCCCTGTCCTCCTGCGCTGCTCGGGGGGAGGAGGTAGAGAATAATCAGGAATTAAGTTAAGAAGGGAAGGGTGGGGGGGAAGGTGTTTTAAGACTTGGTTTTATTTCTCATTACCTTACTCTGATTTGATTGTTAATAAAGTAAGCTAATTTCCCCAAGTCTGTTTTGCCCGTCATGGTAACTGCTGAGTGATCTCCCTGTCCTTATCTCAACCCATGAGCCTTTCGTTATATTTTCTCTCCCCTGTCCAGCTTAGGAGGGGGAGTAATAGAGTGGCTTTGGGGGGCACCTGTCATCCAGCCAGGGTCAACCCACCACAGTCCTCCAAAGCAGCAAGATTTTGCTAACAGTAACAGTTTGGAATCTTTTCAGGGAAATTGGAAAAAAATATCTGAACACTGAACAAGTCATTTATAAAGGTCAGTCTGGCTCTGGACAGCCTGCAAGCAAAAAAAGTAAAGTCAGGGGAGATCATTTCCCCATATCTTTATCCACCTGGAAAGTAGATGTTCAGTCTACACCAATCATCTACTTTTATGTAGGGTGCATGGAGGGGTATCTACAGACAGCAATTCCTCGTCTCATATCCCAAGGTAGGTGGGATATCTTCTCCCTGGAACTGCTTATCTCTGCCATAGATTATGGAGGAATCTGAAACAACTGGTGTAATACAAATGCCTGACTCTTAGGTAAAGTTGGGTGAGCTGACTCCTGTCTTTACTGGTCATTAGCTCTTCCATGCATGTCAGCAAATTTCACAACTTGCAGAAGTCACAGTACCTTAGCCTGACTGTAGCCATGGTCATGACCACACATGATGACACGAAGGCTTATTTGCAGCTGCAATGCTGAAGAGCACCTATTGCCCCATCCCCAGTAGAACTGGAGAGGACATGGTGCAAAGAGCTTTGGTAACGTTAAATTGTGCCTCTTGATTCGTGTGCATTGGTCAGTAAGGGACTACGGGGCAATGTGCCAGCTGCGCCTCCATTTTCAGTACTGCATTTACTTGTAAAAGCAGTGCTGTTAGGGCAATAGTAGATGCTGCAATGCATAACACAGCATCCCAACCAGAGTCTGCTGTGAATGGCAGCATCTTGTTTTTAAAGTAGTTGCATGTTTCCCTCTTCCTGGCATGCTATATATTGCTAACTGTATACTGAGGAACACAGCTCAAACTGCTGCAAACTGAAAAATATGTGTTCGCGCTGTGTGGTGGGTCAGGGAGAGGGAAGGTTTGATGCCGTAGTGGAAATACAGTGTTATGAACATTGATAAATGCAACTTGAACGGTATCTTTGGAAAAAAGGTCTTTTTCAGTGTCCTGACCTACTGCTCGTGCCAAAGGCTGCTAAATAAACACGGGGGCTGTGTCATGAGGGTGTTGAAGGCAGATCCACAAAGTGATACCCACAAGGAGCTCAGTGCTGCAGTACAGTGCAGTACAGCTCTGTCTGTGGGATGCCAAACTGCTCCTTGCCTGTCTGCATGCAGCTTGCAGGGCCAGGGAAATCCTTCCTCCCTGGGATGCTGAAGACACCATTTTCCTCCTCTCCCTGCTCTGGCTCTCCACATGCTCCCACTCATATTTCTCACATTGCACTCACCACCTCTTCTCCATCTCACTGCTGCTGGCTTTTCTCAGACCATTTCTAGTTTCCTGCCTGGTCACTCCTGTAGGAAGAAATAGTTAGGCGCTTCATTAGCACTTTCTGAAGCTAGATTTATGTATTACCATAGGTGTGAAGTACCTCATGCCACTCTGCAACGGGTTAGGACAGCATATCTGTGTTCCTGGAAGAAGGATGAGGGTGGCAGCAAACACAATTGCTATGCCTGCAACCCCATCCATATGTCTATAGCCCTCCAGATTGCAGAAATCCAGCCCTGGAATTGATCAGTATTCACTTTACCTGTTGCCTAATCCTGCAAGCTTTGAAGAGTAACAAAACTTTCTCTCACTTTTGCTGTGCTAATAATTCTGCTTCTCCATATGCTGAATGTTTCACACCCATTCTGGGATCCAGGAACTAAGAAATGTTACATATATATAAAATTTTACCAAGAAAAGTTGGTGTGCTACAGAAGCCAGAGCGCAAGAGTGCCCTGATGTGACTGCCGGGGGAGCCAGGAAGGAAATGTGAAACTAATATTAAACTTCCCAAAGTCCCACATTGCACAAGGTATTCCAATTGCCCTATGGGGCAGCAAAGTTAAATTTAATGGCAAATTACACCACTTCCAGGAAAAGAATGTAATGATGGTTTACAGCAGCCAGTGAATAAAACTGCCTGAAACACCCAAACTGATGCTTGTAGAGCAACCCATCAGTGATGCTTCATTCCAGTTACAAATCATCCTAAATCCTAAGTCGTGGGATTTACCAACTTCAATCTTATTTTCCTTCTTTAATGAGAATCATCACTAAGGTGCAAATTCATTCCGGCTAGCTTAAGTCTCCTTAATTAGGAGGCTAATGGAAATGCATGAGGTTCTTTAGAGGACAATCCAGGTCTTCACTGAAGTGAATTGCAGTCTCTAGAGGGGCAGAAATAGCACAAGCTTCCATAAAAACTCCGTCGACAGATTAGGAGCTACTATCTGGAAATGATCCAACAAATTCACTACAAAGTATTATTGTCAGCACGAAATAGAAATGTGATAATAAGAAAAGCTACAATAGCCCTCAGCATATTTATGTTTGACGTGGCACTCCAGGGCCTAGTTTAGGAGTCATGGTGGTGTTAGTTGACGGTTGGACTTGATGATCTTAGAGGTCTTTTCCAACCTTAATGATTCTATGATTCTATGTTTAATATTTCTTACATCCCTGCATTCTGCTTCTGATTTTGGTTTTGATTGTAAGTCCTTCTCCCTTCTTTCCCTCCCCCTTTTCCCTCCCTTCCTTTCTGACACTCATTTCTGTCACCAGATGCCTCTCCAATTTCCTATGTTCTCAGACTTGCCTCTCTCCTCTCCTCCTCCTTCCTTTTCCTGTGAAAGCTAAGGGTCTCAGCCTGAACACCCCTCTTCATTGTGAACAAGGGTCTTTGGAGCAATTTATGGGCATGTGCACTGGGGAATACACATCCCCCTTTCATAAAGCACACATGTGTAGAAGGAACGTGAGTTAGAGGTAGCAGTGCAGGATGCAATGCTGAGAGGTGAGGAAAGTTTCTCTGCAGCCATTGCCCCTAATGCCCTGGAATCCCAGAACTGATCTCCACAACAGTTTTTTCATACTCAAAAGTAATAAGGCACCTAGATGGGGAGTATCAGAAGTTCAGAGAAATTTGGCTTTTTCTGTCATCCCATGAGGTCCGAGGCAGGGGACAAGCCTTTTAGGATTTTCCGCCACATTCCTGCCACCCCGTTGAAACCAGCAGCTCTCGTCATGCACAGCAAGAGGGGCTGGTGTCCTCTCCACTCACTGGCATTCACCCTCAAGCACGATCTCTTCATACTGCAAGACGAGTCAGCTTCTCCATTGTTCTTTCATTCATGTCCTGCTTTTTCTCATCTTTCTACCCAGTCCACCTCACGCAAAGACTTCCTGCCATGGCATTACAGACATGCGTTTATGCAGGATCCTCACAGAGCACCAGCACACCATGAATCTAGTTCAACGTCTGACATCAACACCTGGCCCACTCTGTGGGGATAGTCTCATCCTGGCAGGTCTTGGACTTGCGTCAATACCATCCGCTCCTGTTTCTCTACAGCCTATAAAAATTAAATCAGACGGAAAAGAATATCACCCTGAGGAGTTTACAGACCGCTTCAAGGAGTAGAAGGTGAAACAAAGCATCTGAGGGACAGAGCAGCAATGCTGCGGAAGACAACACACGTCAGTTCAATAAATAAGTGGGTTTTGATACACACAAGAAGACTAGGTTTATCCCACAGGAAAAAGGGTTCCTCCACACCACCACCATGTCCTGTATGGCTGTAAGTGTTAATAGTTACTGCATTACCTCACACAAAGTGGTGACGGTGTGACACCTTCTGTCATCTTAATTACTAACCAGGTGCTACTGGTTCCAGTGCCACAGAGGGAAGAGACAAGGGCTTGTGATTGGGGGGGTAAAGATGTCCATGTTCATTTGCCTCACCAAGAGATAGCCACTGTGTTTGCCAGAAGCATGTACAGTTCTCCCTGCCCTCTCAGCTTATTACAAGCACATCCCAGGGAGAAGGCATAACACCTTGCCCAACGATGTCCATGAACTCACCGAGACATCCTGCAGTTCCCAGCAGCTTTATGCCCTGCACTCCTCAGGAAACTCCCTAATCCAAGGAGCCACACCAGCAGAAAGCCAATTTATCCCATCTTGGAAGAGGACAGGAGGCAGCACGTCCCACACACTGGTCAGCACACCCACGGGTGAGCGTTCCACAAGGAAAACTATTTGTGTGAGGAAGCATTGGCTGAACTGGGCCTTTACTACTTCCACTGCAAAGCCTTATCATAGCATTTGCTCAGGCTACAAGTCATAATGGAAATGACCAAAATGGAAAAGTTGGCAGAGCAGTGGAGCTAGCAGGGAATATCTATCAGTACATATTAAAATTGAATGATCATAAAAAAAGCTTCCCTCTTCCAATGAGAAAATAATGATGGATGGTCAGATGAAAAATGAGTAAGAAGGCAGGAAAGAAATTTTCAGTCCCTTCTGCAGCTCAGCAGTCATAAGCCTTCCATTAATTTTAGTTATAGAGAGATGATGTATTAATTAGGTTTTGCACAAGGCATGTCACTTTAATTAAATATCTATTCAAACTAGGAAAACAGGAAAATGGTTTCTTTTCTTTCCTAATTCCTCAGCAAGAGCTGATTATTTTCTTACATCATTTCAAGGAATAACAAACAGTTTTTATTAGGACTGAAGTCTGAAATCCTTAACGAGGCACGGAAATTAAATCAAAGCACAGCTTGTATAATACACGGTTTACAAAAATCAGTCACATATTAGATCGAGAAACTATCAGCTTGTTTAAATAGCTGTATATTTTACATTTGACATGAGACAAAATCCCCCACAGTGTTTGAAATATCACAGTGCTTTCTGTGAGCCTTCGCTTGTTGAATTGCATAATGATTGGTGCCATATAAATACTTCCAGGAGGATCTGACCTGCTTCAAAATAGCAACGAGACAGCCTGCCAGGTAGAAGCAGAGTTCAAATCACCTGGATATGACTCAGCTGGTTCATTCCTACTGCCCTTGGCTATAAATACAAAAGCAGTGGAGGGATCCGTTTCACATCCAGATTGTAGGTGCTTGAACTAGCCCCATAAAATGAGTGCCAGAGCTCCCTACCTACAGCACAGAGAATGAGGCAGGTGTCCTCAAAGGTCTTCAGAGGAAGAGGAGTATGCCTGTCCACATCTGTCTTAACCAGCACTGACATCAGGCAGAGGTAATATCCCTCTGGAGATCCTCAAATTAAAATACTGCTTGACCTTTGAGGCTTTTCCCATCCCTTTGCAAGAGTCCTTTGGTATAATCTCTTTTTGGCATACAGAGACCAGAGTGACTCTGCACAAGTGGCGTGCCTGAAAAGGCGGTTCCTGCCTCCATTGCTCTATCTACCTTGAGAAACTGTGAAACATCCAGAAGTTACCTGTGGGACACCTGTTTAGAGGAATGTTATTACAACTAAGTCAATATGTGCACAAGGTACCCAAAAGCCAGACTGCTTCACGAGCTGCTTATAGTTTTTATTTTGTAAATTAGGAAGACTACTTTGTCCTACTTCAATTTTACATAGGACCTTGTGTAATGGAGCCAGGAATCCTATGGGGACATCCACATGAGGTAAGCGATGAAGTCATGAACCTGAACTTTCATGGAAGTCTTCAGTTAACTTTTAACAGATTCCCACTGGCAAGAACATGCAAAAACTTTAAATAGAAAAAGAATGTGCTTTCTGGATGTTCTGTTCTCAGGGAAAAAAAGAGGGGAAAAAAAGAAAAAAAAAATGAGCCTAAATGTAGAAAAATGACAGTCACTGGTTAGAATAAAGCTCTTCACAATGAAAGCTGAAGAGGGCCTATCCAAGGAGGCTGGTTACGATGTGTGTGATAAATTGCATCATTTCATACTTTGCTTTTATTCTTGTAGTCTGACATCACTCGTTTGGCCCTAGCCATTCACGCCTTTCAAAAGGCAGTTTGATTATTTGTGTTTATTCCTGAGCAGGGTGACTTCAGTAAAGTTCATGAAAAAGAAACTAATACAGTGGCTTGAGCCTTTTGGATCACTTAATCAAATCTGTTCTTGCAAGCTGTGCGTGAAAAAGACTGGCAGCTCAAGGCTTATGAAGAAGATGAATACATTCTGCCACAACACATCAACCACTGACATTTTTCCCATGCATTTATCAGTAGGAAGTTGCACAAAATCTTGTTGGTTTTGCATCTTATTAAACCAGCTAACGAAGAAGGTCACTTGTTAACAATGCCGATGAGCTCTGAAACACTCCGTCTCTTTCTCCAGCCATTGCAATATTGTGAATTTGTGCAGAAGTTTCCTCTTGAAGAATTTCATAGATATAAAAATGCTTGTTCTCAGTAGTGCTAACCATATGCTGTTGTGCAAAGAGAAAAGTGATGCCTTTTCTCTCATGAATTTATTGTATAACAACATTATATGTGTGTTTCATGCGTATAATGGTACAAGGCCACACCTCTATTGTTAATTATGTCTGGCTCCATTAGGGTAGAGCACAGGAGCCCAGCCTGCGCCTAGCTAAAAAGTTAACCAGGGCTGTCCCTACTTCTTCTCGCTTTTGGCTTTCTCCACTTTTTCTGGCCTTCTGGCTTCCCAGATTAGTAAGCAAGAAATCAACCTCATCCCCTCAGCACTGCTCTCATCTCTCTGACTCCAGGACTAACTGGTCTGACAGCAAGACCCTTCTGCTATTCGCCCTTATTCTCTCAACTACATACCACGAAGTATCAGTAATGAAGAATAATACAATGAGACCTCAATAGCATTGCATGTATCTTCAGTTAAATGAAGGAGAACAACTGAGAGTAATGCACATGTAGGACATGTTGCTGAGCTCTGACCAGGCAGGTACAGGCTGGAGTTTTCTCAGGGAAGGTTTGGATCCTGCTGGAGGGTCCCTTAGAGGAGCATGGGGACTTCCTTGGGGGCACCTGAGAGAGGAGGGTTTGTGACCGGTCCTTCAGGCAGCAAGCCAGGGAGGATGCACAGGTGGGCAGAGGCACTGAGGATATTCCGAAGCAGAAAAGATTAGGAACCAGTAAAAGGACCTGCAGAGTTCCTCAGCAAAAATTGGTGAAGGGCTCTTGAGGGAAGGGGCGAGGTGCTTGTGCAACAAGTAGAAAATTAGGAGAGTTCTCAGATGGTCAAAGATGGCAGAACAAGGGGTATTTGAGCTGCTGTACTGTGCCTGGGACAAATCGCTGGGAGGAGAAACATGGCCACGTACAAGCATCAAAACCTCTACAAAGCACTGATGTGAAAAAAGATTGATTAATGTTTATATATACACCCTGAAGAGTTGTTTCCTAAAATCTCTTGGTAGCATAGAAGCATGCAGATGGACTACTTCACTAGACTTACAAGAGACATTGCGCCTACCTGGGATCACAGTGGGAACTCACACCTACATGGCTTTGCCCAAAACACCTCAACAGCCATTTCCAGCATTTCAAAAAGTGCCATAAGACTACCATGTCTTTGCTGCAAGAGTGCTGTTTTGACATGTCGTGTTTCCAGAAGCAGAAATGACCTGGCTAGCGTGACAGGACATCAGGTAAATGCAAACCCAGAAGAGCTGTTCTGTGCAGCAAGGTGAACACAGAGGGTGATATTCAGCTCCGACAGCTGCAATCAGCTTCAGAGAGGATTTACGCACCCACTCACTAAAATCACTGTATTTGTCCTCTGGTATAATTTGGTAGGTGATCTATGTCAGTGAAAACCCTACAAGATACCATGAGAAGGGGCATGAGAGCACTTGAAATGGAGCCAGCTCTGAATCAAAAAAGATAAAGCATCTTCATTTGAATCACTTTAATCATTGAAGCTTGGCAGGTGTAGTGAGAAAAGGGTGAATTGCGCGTTGGAACTTTTTCAAAGCTGATAGATCAAAAAGTGTGGAATTGTCTTACATGGAGTCTCTTGCATTCTTTTTTGTTCTAAAAGCAACATCCTTTGGAAACATCTCTCTTGGCGATGATTCAATGCAAGGAATTGTACAGTTAGGGATGTAGTCATGCTCTCTGAAAAAGTTACAGCAAAGAGGAAGAAAGATAACTCTTCTCTTTTGCTTAGAATGTCTTTTTTTTAAAATTATCTACTACCTATAATGAAAAATCCCTAATAAAGAATAGCACAATAGTCACAGAGACAATAGTGTTTACCTCTTAGGTTAATCAAACCAGGAACACTCCCTACTGAGCAAGATATAGCAGAAATGTGCACAGCATTTTGTCAGTTATTTGCAGAATTGACGGGGTCATATACTCGAAGATGGCCTCATTACATAGATGTCTTAGGGTTATGATAAGAGATAGATTGCCTGCTGGAAACAACATAATAAATCAAAACTGCTTTTTTACTGGGCACTGTTCATCACTATATATAATCAAAGCTGCTTCTTCCCACCAGATTTGCAAGAACCCTTCACTTCAGATGTACAATTTGTGAAGGGTTTGGGATCCAGAATCAAAACAGCTACCTGTTCTCAAAACAGTTACTATCCATACCTGTACCTGGTAAGACACAGTTGTCTCTCCATTTACCATCCACCTCTGAACACTCTGTGTGGGAGTAAAACAAATGAAAGACGTGACACAACCTGCAGCATTTTTTCTGTAGTAACTCAGAGGATAGGAGTTTTATTGCAGAGATGTGTAAAATTTTCAAAAGCTAGTAATTATCACAGCTGTCTCAGTTCTTTATGGCCAACTTGAAACATTTCTTACAGCTCTGATGTGAACATTTTGCTTTAAAAGTCAGCCTCTCCATCAGGTCACAGGTAAGAAACCTAACCCGTGCAATGGAAATAGCTGCTGAATGGCAATCATTGCTGTCCTGCATTCTTGTCCACACTTATCGCAAAGATGACCAGTCTCAACAGTAACAAAGAATTCTTTCTGAAGAATAATCAGTGAAGGAAAAGATTAAGAATAAGCTAATGTTGACCATGCTTTGAGAAGGAGTTGGACTAAAGACCTCCTGAAGTCCCTTCCAGCCTGCATCATCTATGATCCTGTGCATAGTTCCTAGTGATACCTCTGCTCAACTCGCATGGCTACGAGGCACAGGATGAAAGAAATTACCTCAAATCAGCTCAGAGCAGCAACTCCTATTAGGCGCAGGGCTTGCCAGTGCACTTCTGTGCAAACGGAGAACTGAAGGGAAATGGATGAGGCTAATTAAGCCAGGCCAAGGGAAAGGACCTGGAGCTCTCAGCAGTTGGGACATAACTCCAAGGGTTCGGTCAACTTGCAGCATGAGTCCCCTGACTGACAAAAGGGTCAAGGGAAAGACAGGAGAGAAGGGAGACTGCCCTAGACAGTGCTTCAAACTCTGACACTGGTTTACACCTACCTCTAGGTTTCCCTGTGAAGGGCAGGTGCTTTGTCTTAATACGGCATTGCTTAGTGACCTGCAGCACTGACCTTCCTGAAAAGAAGGGTGAATTGCATTTCAGTAACAACCCACTTTTAAAAGAGAAAATAATAAAGATGCCTTTATTTGAACACAGACCATCTCCCGGAACAAAAAAGACGATTTCACAAAATTGGTATGGCTTTACTGTGGACTTCACGCTGCTCTTCTACTTCAAGCTCCATTGTACTTCTTTAAGTTTGACCCACTGGAGAGTAAATATGTGTTTTAAGTGAGATGGAAATTAGAGTAATGATTCTTCAACAGCAAAGTAGCTTCTGATTTGGTTTCAGGCGATCTGAGAAGGATGAACACCTCTGTGAATCCTTCAAAGTGTGAGAAACCTTTCAAAATGAAATAACTGAAAACAAACTAGCTGGTCTGGCTCACATATGCCACAGATGGCCTGAGGAAAACTGTTGTAGTGTTTTCTTGGAAATATTTCTATAGAGATGTTTTGGAGCAGGCAGAATAGTTTTAAAAAATCAAACTTTGAATGAGTTCTCTTATTTTAGTAAATCTGTCTTTGTTCCTGGGCTATGGGAAATGGATGCACCATGCTCTGCTATGCCAGAGAATGCAGAAAGGACACATGAGCAGGTTTCAGGAAGGATGGAAACAAACATCTGAGGCTGGGGCCCACCAAGTAATGCAGGTGCCCTGAGTGTGTAAAGTGAAGCACTGATTTGCAATCCTGAAGGCTTCCACAAAAAAATGTGCAAAGTGAATCATGGAAGATTAGAAAAATCTTAAGAAAGACTTCTGAGGTGTAATTAAAATGTGTGCATGTTGGTTATTAAAGTATTATTTTTCTTTATGTCATTAAAACCTTGAGAAGAAAACCAAGGAAATCAAACTATACTGAGTGATTGCCAGTAGCAGCTGTATTGCTGCAGAGCAGGGAAACAAGTGTGCAGCTCTGCAACTCTCTCTCCTATCCCACCTTGAGGAACTGAGCTGCTGCCAGCAATTAAAAGTGTAAAGGGTATAGCAGGGTTGTCTCAAGAAGACAGCTGCAGTGGAAAGGCTTGCAAAAGTTTGAGGAATACTAGTTTAGACCATCAAACTCATTTGGATGCATACTTAGAAGTAGCAATGGATGCATCAACCAATATGCTTTGTCACCACAGGCAACAGACAGAAAGCTGGAAAAGGACTTAGGTCTTGTATTTTCTTAGCTGCCTTGCTTGCTGTTCTTCTTCTGGATTATTATTAGATTTATGTTAGGAAAGTCCATTTTAAATGTGGGTTGCCTAGACAGTCCAATCTGGCCTTGAATTGGTCTGGTAGCAATCAGAGTTCACTGGTTGCTAGTGAAGTGGACACCCTATGAGGAGACCCTTTTCTGATATCTTTTTCCAACATCTTTTTGAATAGATTGATCCCAGAACGGTACCTGGGATTCCAGTGTGGGTCTGACTGGTCAGGCAATGGTAGTGACATGTCCCGATTTGCTGGTGACATCAAGGAACGACTGCAGTTCTCATCCCTCCACTTGTCCATGGAGCATGATGGCTTAAAGTCAGGTTGTTTCTTTCCTAGAACAAAATGAAACATATTCTTAAAGTGTTCCTTTTTTTTTCTTTTTTTTTGTTAGTATTCACTATGCTACTCTGGTAACCTTAAGAAAAGCATTAAAAATAGAAAGAAAACTTGTAATTTCTAAAGTCGAACTATGTCAGCGTGTACTGCAGAGCAACATTTCAAAATGACAGCAGTCTGTAAGGGCTAGCACCTTGTGGACTCTTCCACCCCATCCTTAATTAGGGTCAAATCTTTACATCTGGCTGCAATAATATCTTTTTTTTTCCCCTTTTCCTTAAAGACACTCTGTAAAAGCAGTCCATTTCCTCCTCCTCTCTTAAGCAGTGTTTCAAAGCAAGTTGTAGCATGGTGCAGCTTTATAGGGAAGCAATTTTAGTAAGAAGTTTTACAACAGATGGAAACCATGAACTCTTCCTCCTTTTCATTTCCTTATTTGGAAATTCAAGAGTCTTGCTGTAAAATACAAAGAAAACAATAATTCAGTAGGATTTAGCCTTGTGCTAAATGGGAGACTGGGAAAAGGAAAGAGTAACAAAAGTCACCAAGGCGAAGAAATATACAGTGTTTTTATAAAACAAACAAACAAACAAAACAAATCTGAATAGTTTTAAGGGAAAAAAACTTTCAGATGTGCATGGGTCCAAAAAAAACCTAAGACACATATACAGTCACATACCAGTCTGTTTGTAGCCATAAGAACACAGACGAAGTCAACACAAAGTAAATAAACCCAGAAACTAATTTCAGGATACACTTCATTTCCTCAAGCACCCATTGCTGCCCTAAGGGAGAACATCCGGGGGACATGCAGCAGCATCCTGGGGAAGTTGTGGCAAATAACACAGCAAAGGCAGCCCTGTGCAGGCTGCATTTTACCCCTCCTGTTTATCTGTGTCATGCTACTATTTAATCACAAAATTTTTATGGGTTCTTTTTTGCCTTAGGACACTCTCCTCACTCACTGCACACCCTGGATGGCGTTCAGCTTATGAGCAGCAAGTCAACATGTTGTTTTCTTCTTGTTGCTCAGAGTTCACCCCTTGACGCATACTGCGGTATTTAAGCCCTGCTCTGACCACCAAGATGTTTGTATGGGCCCATCATTATCACCTCAATTTCCTCGCACGAAGCTCCTTTGTGTCAAGGGAGCATTTTCCCATTTCACAGATGGGAGAAAAAGCAACAAGACAAGACGTTGAGGGACATTCACAAATTCTGAGTCCTCAGGTTGGGACACCCAGAGTTGGATCTTTGAGTAGTTGGTATTAAATAGCACTTTACATGCACAGTTCGGAAAAAAATATCTCTCACTGACCAAAGTTTCAGCTCTTAGCATGCAGGCTCTGAGTCACAGTTCAGCTATCCAGAAAATAAGGAGCATGTGAGCAGGGAAATGTTAGACTGAAAGACAGTCACGTGTTGTATCTATGGCAGAAGCAGGGTCAGGATCCAGCTCTCCGAGGAAGCACTGGGGCTGTCCCTGCGTGCTCCCTGCTTTGCCCATTGCACACCAGCCGATGTCTCCCACAAAATGAAGTTTATAGTACTATCTTTATGGGCTTTTCAGAAAGCATTGCAGAGAATTCATCTTGAAGGTTTCATATGTGAAATCCTGGAAAATATGCATAAACCATTCCCATCTGACTTTCAATGAATGCAAATATAGAGTTCCCTGGTAGAATAAAAATTTAATGCACAGATAAAAAAAAATGGGGAAACACTTCTCCTAATATTTGGAAAACATGGGAATAATTGGGAATAATTCTACCTGTGTTCCTCATATACCATTAGCCTCAACCACTGTTACACAAACAGATGGTTTTGGCATACCACCTATATTTCTTTTCTTTGGCAGACAAATATAAGCATCCTCTGCCTTTCAGTGGTGACTGCTCAGTTCTTACAGTGAGACCATGTCTCCTGGACTGTTTAGAGATGGAAAGGATCTTAATGTCCATCCTGAAGACACTTCAAAGGCCTCTCAGCACATAGACATTTGGCACCTCCATGTCCAGCAGTCTCCCAGTGCTTGAGTTAAAAGGAACATGGTAAGTGGTTACTCTTCTCCAATAACCCAAAATTTTAGTCTTGCCTTGGCAACTGCGGGACAGCAGAGGCTTTGCCTGGACTTCAGTGTAGTTTTACGTTGTGCAGATATCCTGGGATTTGCATGCTGTAGTAGATCACTTATTTGTTCATCCATTTGTGTGAATAATAAATGAGTGAAAGACACTTGAGGCTCCTTGTGCCATAATGAAAATACGTGCATTATAGCCTGGTGATTGATTCTTGAATTTGAGCCTGGCAACCCAAACAAACAAGGTAAACATTGCAAAAACAAAACCAGAACTTATCAATTGGCACTCCTCCACTGCCCGCCTCCCCAAAACAGTGCTGACATTTATGATTATTGCTGCAAGTCTCTCTCAAAGCCCTCATCCTGAGTTACTACATAGACTTTTGAATGCTTTCAGCAATGCCTTATTATTCACAGAATGAATTACTAAATAGCATTCTCAAATGCCATTGTATGAACTTTGCATCTAAAAGCATCTATTTATTCAGTCCAACAGCCCACTCGAGTACATAACGTCGCCTCTCTTCCCATGTTTGCAACAAAAGAGACACAGGAGAGTTACTTTGAACTGTCAGCCTTGGATTTCCATGGCTGCTGTAGAGTCCTAATGTGAAAGCAGGGAATTGTATAATTCATGACCACGAGCTGTCTCCATTTGGAATTTTCTCCCGAGGATGCTACTCAGACAACAATGCAAAAGGCAAAGTGGTTGCTGTTGCAAGGGCCTCATCTCCAGGCTGGATGCAGAAGGTGCAGACCTCCCTCACCCCCAACAAAGCCATGCTGAGGAATGAACGTGCCAAACCTGAGAGTGCTTAGCTCCTTCAATGAGCCACCTGCACCACGGGCCTTTTGTCCAAAGAAAAAGACCCACTTTCTAGCCACATGATGTGGCTTTTCTGACTGCTCCGCACTGATTGCGTTCTTTGGCAGGATTGGTATCTGAAGCTGCACATTGTAAATCAAGCCATGCTATGTGGCCAGTAAATGAAAAATATCACTCTCAGTAACGGGTCAGTGAACCCACACAGCATGCTGTAAACTAAACGTGGTTTTATAATCCTTTTGAGTTGTCATTGTGTAATACGACTCTGTTTTGAAGGCATGGTCATGCAAATGCTTTCAAGCACAAGATGCTGAGAAGCCCTGGGCACTACATCAGTGTGTCATTAGCTACATTCATCTTACCTTTCAATGGCAAATTTTCTGTCTGTGTAAGTGCTCAAAGCAGGCCACTGTATGGTCACATGCCACCACTTCCTTGTATTACCCACAGCCAGGTTGCTGCTTTTCAGGCAAATATTCTTGCCACAGGATGTGGCTGGTGCTCTCTGCTCAGAAGGAGGTCAGTACTTGGGGAAGACAAGAGTTGTCTGTACATGGGAGCCTTGCAAGCCTGAGCAACCAGCAAAGGGCACAGGAGCTGCAAATGCAGGAGAACCTCCCAGCTCCTGCTCCTTCCTGACCCCAGCAGGTACCTGTGTCAGGGTCAATGCCTCCAAGCAGCTGTCAGCAGTATCTTCCTTCTGTGCAAGTGTCCAGCTTGCAGTCATGCAAGGCAACAGCTCCTGCTCAGACCCACAGCAGCTCCTGAGCCAAACCATCATTCCAGCACTGTACCCTGTACCATATTCTGTGGCTTAGTCATCCTGTTCTATCCCCCTAGGACTGAGAGCCCTCAGGTTTTGGGTTAAACATTCTGATGGACGAAGATGTTGAGGAAAGTCTGTACTTGATTGAGAACACAGGACAGAGATCTCCACGAGGCACCTTCTGTCTCCTGCTATCGCAGGTCTCCATCTCCTGAAATATCTTTATAGTTGCAACATTATCATAATGCAGCCTTTGGTGCCAGCCTTTTCCATGGGGTAAATCGCTAGCCTCGAGTGGATTTTTTTTTTAGTTGTTGTTGTCTGCAAGTTTTAGCAAAAATGAGAAAGGGGCAACATAGTTTCAAGCCTTTTCACGTTAAAGAGGACTTAGAAACCATGTCTCTCATTTCTTGAGCAAGAACCCAAATAAGTTACTAAAAAGTATTCAATCTTTTCTCACACCCTTTCTTCTAAAGAGAAGGGGACAAGGCCCCAACTTATGCATATCAAAGAGCAGGTATAAATACCACGGTAGAAGGCAGACAGTTATTTCAGGAATACCTTCAGTTCTTTCTCATTTCCCCACTCAGACTGATGAAGGATGCTAATCCTGCTTTGAGGCACCCAGCCCTCCCTCCTTCACTGGTTACGTGTCACAGCCTTGTGAATTCCCCTCCTGGAGACAGCAGCTCTGTTCTGGGCACTGCAGCACTTGAATGTCACACTACGGAAGTCCGCTTTTCACACCTTTCTTCAAACAGCCACAGGAACAGAGTTTTACTTTTGATACTAAAGATGCTCCCCAGGTTTCTGGCTTGAAGCATGTTGGCAAGGTCTACCAACCCTCATGCTACAGGGATGCCAGTATAGAAGATAAAACTTCATGAAGTGGCTGAGAACTAGAAAAGACTGCTTTAAAAAGAAATAAAGAAGCTGGTCTAGAAGAATACCCTTAGCTCTCCTGGGTGAGTGAGTTCTTGCTGCATTTTTTTTTTTAAATGCAGATTTTAGATATTATTTCCAGCTGTCAGGAAAATAATATTGTAAATGCAAAGACTTTGGTGAACATGAATGGGGCAGGTGGCAGAAGGAGGTAGAGGAGGGAAGAAAGGGAGAAAAAGATGAAGAGTAAGGTCTTCTTGTCCTGGATGCAGAAGGTTTCACGCATAAGCACTCACAGGGACAAAGCAAAAAGCCTTTCTCCAGCTCTGGCAAACCCAACATCTGATGCAGTCTCACCCCTAAAACCATCCGATCCTGCTGGACTCTCCACAGCACCTTTGCACTTCTCCACATACACAAATGGCCCATAATCGGGGAGATCTAGCCCCAGTGGAGAGAGTAGATCAAAGGCAGCACAGTATTGCAAAAGCCTCTCTTCACCTTGCAGCTTGAACAGGGTGTAGGGAAGGGTCTCCACTGTGCCTGAGGTTCTTTGGGTGCCATCACAGTTCCTCGGCTGCACGGATACCAGCCACGGCTTCCCAAACACACAGGCAGCTGGGTGGCAGAAAGCCAACCCCAGCAACTGTAGCGTTTCTCCTCCTTTCCCAGGTTCACCCACCACAGATGCTGGGGACCTTTCCCCACAGCCACCTCTTCCCCAGCAAGTTCAGCACTAACCGAGAGACTCAGCATGCTGAATGCATGGCTCTCTTTCAAAATACTTCTCTTTTAACAGTAAGGCATTGGAATATTTTGTGCACTATTGAATGAGTGAATTTTTTTTCTCCTGCTGTCAAACCTAGATGGTATCTGGAAAAACTCAGAGGAATGGATGAAGGTTCACATACAAGAAATTATCAAGGCTCGCAGGGAGATATAGCAGTCCTGAGGAGTTTGGGTGGGTGCATTTCCACAGAGACTGAGCTACCTGGTCCCTTCTTCCTCCGAGCAGAGGGTTTTAGAAAGAAGAAGGCTTTGCTAGTTTGATTGCATCTCCGCACATTGCACCAGGCAAGGCACTAAGTTTGAACAATAAGGTGAAACTCAACACTGTCATCCAGCAGCAGCTTTTCCTTGAAAGTCTACCCATTCCTGTATCAACAATAACCTTTAATAAACATAACAATTAAGCAAGGAAGCACCTAATATGCTCATTTGATCTCCCTTGTGCTGTGTTGCAGCAATAGCTGCACTTTTCCTAATGATTCCTTCCTTATGCCTTCCTTCTTAATAATGCTGTCTCTGTGCCATGGTTTCAGTATTCATTAATTTCCTTCCTTTCTCCACGGGAAGTTACATTCCCACTGCCTTTTTCCAAAGCATGCATTGGGTAATTGTGCCCATAATTTCGTTTTGGACCGTAATCCACAGTTCCCTTGGAATGGAAAAGCCATAGCTCTCTGAACTATGTTATTTAGCTATTGCTTGGCTGCACTTAAAGAAAAAATCAACCTGAAGGAGCACACAGCCTCACAGTCCTCACCTCATACCATGTAGTACTTCATTGCATTATTCATAAATAACGACCTCCTGCAGTGTGGTCAGGAGCAGAACTGTACAGATAACCCTGGGATGTGCCACGAAGGTGCAGTGAGGTTCCACCACTGAGACCCTTAGAAAAACCCTTAAGAGGTGAACTGGCACTTTGTCAATGGACAAAACTGGTGGTGACAAGAATAGTAGGAGTTCTAGGAAGAGATAACAGGAAAGTTGATGAATTAATTCATTTAACCATACAGGAATTTGGTCCCCCATGTTTGACTATTTTTTTCTTTCCCAGAAACTAGAGATTTCTCATTTGTTTTATTAACTGTGAATCTTTTACCATTTGAGTGAAAATTACATTGGCTTTATATACAGGACCCCCGAAACCCTCTGTGCCATGAAACTCTAGCAGAGCAGGGTAGAAATCCTCCAGTAACACTAAGCGCATTAAAAATTGAGTTTTTACTGAATAAAACATGAAAATGAATAATGTAGCCTGTACAGTATTCCTTGTGTTATTAATTTGATGGTAAGTTTAATTAACTTAATGCTGCCCTAAATTTTAATTTTCCTTCTGCTGCAGAATCTCAGGCTCGAAATGCCAAAGGGCATTACAGAAGTTTTAGAGAAATCACTGGGTATTGGTGTGGGTGAAGAGGAGACAGCTGGAGTTGTGGGGGATGTAAGGCACAGGCAACTGTGCAGGAGAGCGGAGCGCAAACTTTGGTACCCGGGTCTTCCAAAATCACCAGTAATTAAACAACATGCAAGGCTAATGCTGGGGGGGAAAAAAACCCACAAAAATTTATTTCTTCCACCAGCTGGGGTAAGCTGAGGTAGATTGGGAGGATATGGAGTGCCTCATCAGCCTATGCTTAAGGAGGCTTGCCAACTGAGATGTATGTCATTGGAGTCACATATTGATTATTGTTCTAATGAAAATTTACATTTCTGAGCCCAGTTCTGTGGCTGACTCCTCACAAAGTCCATAAAGCTGACAGGTGTCAGCAGGCAGCATGAAGAGCATTTTTTATGAGGAGAATCTCCAAAAGAAAGCATGGTCTAGCAGCAAGGACCATCATTAATAAAATGGTCTCTTCCCTGTTGCTTGGATGTGAGTGTCATGCTGATGTGGCCTCTGAGCTCTCAGCAGTGCCGTGATCTGGCAGGTTTTATCTCCCTGACCGTTTGCCCACAAGGCTGCAATCATCATCCTGCAGCTGGCACTGGTGTCTTTGTTTACAGACATCCAGCCACTAAAGATCTGCTGTAGGGAAGATTTTTCACTTGCTCTCCAGGCAGTGAGATACATCCCAGGAGGAAACATTCAGGAAATTACCTTTTATCTATATATTTATTTGGCAGGGCTCCAGGTGTAGCAGGCTAGAACCAGTGTACCCTTACACAAAGGAGGTCCAAGGCAGTCCAAGGGCTGTCAGTCATGGACAAAGGCACTCAGGAGAAGAGGGACTAAGGTAAATGCAGAGTTAGTCTAGCAGCTAGATCTTGTATGGTTCGGTAAATCTGGGTACACAAAATATATTTCTGTGACCCTTCAAATTTTTCTTGGATTTTCTGATGCATGAAGGAGAAACACAGTCTCCTGTATTGCAGATCTGCTTTCTAGCAAACTTTTCCCATTTCCTCAAAGTTTTCATGGGCAAATTAAGTAGCTGTGCTGCTAGCCAGCTGCCAAGCAGCTCTTTTCATTTGCAGCTACAAAACAGGACCCTCCTAAATAGGAGCTGTCACTGACAGCTGAGAAATTACTTTTGTCTAGAAAAGAGCACATGTGGCTCTTTAAGGAACCAACCTCTTTGCCCTGGTTTTCCAGGCCAGTGGAGCACAATTCCAGCATCCTCACACACATCTGCCTCGGTGGGTTTTGATTCCCAGCCTTCATCCTTCCAGCATCACAGCAAAGACGCTCAGTCCCCATCTGCAGTCATATGGTGGGTCCCTGTCTCCCAGGTCCTCCCAAGGGGCTGCAGTGTGAAGGAGAAAAGCCACCACAATCCTCTCCCTGTTCCCTCCATCATGGTATATATCCCTCTGAGACAGAGATGGCCTGGCAAGAAGTCACTTACCCCCAGCTGGTTGCTACTTCCATGAGGCAAGAGGGTACCAACATGCCTGGTCTCAGCCAGACACTAGTAATAAACCACTCACATTCATTTTTTGTGTCAGGTATGACTGACAGCTTGTACAGTAATAGGAAACCTAAAGTTGAGAGCATAGAGATGTTTCACTTTGCTATTTCCACCTTGCCTTCTCAGGGTCAGAAGAACCTTTCAGCTCTTGGTGGATTAATGATTTGTTCATGATCTCATCGAGAACCTAAGAGGACACCAGATCTGCCACAGGAGTAGTAGGGCTTCCCATATGGAGAAGGCATGACCTTCACCATGTGTTAAAGATCCATCAGAAGTGGGGGTGAAAGAGGGACCTGGGGAAGATTTAAATCCAAAGGGGATCCCACGAAGACCTCAAAGAAAGGTTTAAATACTAGCATATTTAATCAATCTCAGAATGCAAAGTGTGAGCTGGGCAAGCAAGCATGGCCAAGTGCAGAGTAAGAAGGAGACATGATCTTAGAATAAATCAGCAAAATGTAGTTTTCTTTTGTTTTCCTAACTTATCTTTATAAACCTGTATGACAGACTTCTCTAGTTTAGGTCCATTAACTAGCTGCTTTTATTTGCTTTAACTAGAACCTGGCTTGACTTTTAGGGGATTTCATTCAGTTTCCGGCAGCAGAGGGACTGGCATTTTGAGGGTGTTCATGCAAAGCCCCTGAGGTCTATCCCAGGCATCCAAGGACACCTCCTTACATCTCCACCTGGCTAGATGATCTGCAGGGCTTACCTCTGCTCCTGGTATTTGGTGTTCCCCACTCCCACTAAGTACCAAACATTTCTTCAGTAATTGGGTGTCATTCACAGCAAAACCAAGAGAGAGCAAAGGGGCTGCCTGTTAAAGATACTTAGCTACCCAAATAAGCTGCCAGGCACTGGTAGCTTCTGAAATCAAAGAGAGGCATTAAGTCTAATGCTGACAGTCTCTCATATCATCAATAGAGACAGGCTCCTCTTAAGCTTAGGACAGGGGCCTGACTTGGGAGATCTCAGGCACCTTTGGAAAACCTGGAGTGAGGCTGCTGCTCCCCTTAATCAAGCTCAATTTTCCCCTCTGATTATCAAGAGAACCAGACGTTGGCCTCCTGCCACTGAAATTAGCTTTTTATCCATTCCTTCTCCCAGTATGGCATCTACTTGCAGGTATAGGCAGCTATATGTACTACAGTTCTGTGCAAAAAGTCCTCAAATCTTGAAAGCACACTTTCAAAATCTATAATGAATATATTTTAACTCAATAACATTTAGGGTCACTCCAGTATTAACTCCAGCATATGCAAGAGAAGATCTACCCACAGCACAGCTTTGCTTTATGTATTTCAAACTATTCTATTTGCAGAGTTATAATAATAGCTCTGGTTTTACCTTAAAACAAATGATTGTCACTTCTTTTAAAATGTATTCATTCATTTAGTTCCTTTTTCTAGAGGCTGGTGGATATTCCTTCTCCTCACCGCTTCCGTGGGAAGGTGAATAGCTCCCTCAAGTGCCCCATTCAGTCCCTCACCTGATGGAAAATTAGAGCTGACAACTCCCTTGGGAATCCCTCTGTCTGTTCTGCAACTCAAACTGCTCCTTATGACCCAGCAGCTGCAATATGAATCAAAAAGATAGCCCAGGAGAGCAATTGCCATCCAAGCTGCACCCTTTCCCTCCCTCTTGTTTAAGTGCAATAAAAATGGGCAAAATGCTCATCCAAAAATCTGGAAGTTTGGAGAAGGAGAGTAGGTCTCCGTGCTGGTTTTGGCTGGGATAGAGTTAATTTTCTTCATAGTAGCTAGGATGGGGCTACATTTTGGATTTGTGCTGAAAACAGCGTTGACAACACAGGGGTGTTTTCGATATTGCTGAGCAGTGCTTACACAGAGTCAAGGCCTTCTCTGCTTCTCACACCACCCAGCCAGTGAGTAGGCTGGGGGTGCACAAGAAGTTGGGAGGGAACACAGCTGAGACAGCTGACCCCAACTGACCAAAGGGATATTCCATACCATATGATGTCATGCTCAGCATATAAAGCTGGGGGAGGAAGAAGGAAGCAGGGATGTTCGGAGTGATGGCATTTGTCTTCCCAAGTAACCGTTAAACGTGATGGAGCCCTCCTTTCCTGGAGATGGCTGACCACCTGCCTGCCAAGGGGAAACAGTGAATGAATTCCTTGTTTTGCTTTGCTTGCATGCGCAGCCTTTGCTTTACTGATTAAACTGTCTTTATCTCAACCCACGCGTTTTCTCACTTTTACTCTTAGGATTCTCTTCCCCATCCCACTAGGAGGAAGTGAGCCTGTGGCTGTGGATGCTTAGTTGCCAGCTGGAGTTAAACCATGACAGCCGTTTTTGGCGTCCAGCATGGGGCTTGAAGTGGTCAGGGTAACAACAGATTTGATTGGAATGTGCTAGATTGAA
>WAAD01022860.1:14644-26969 GCA_013389945.1 Fregata magnificens
TTTGCTCCTTTGGAATATTTTGGGGGGGGGGCAAAAGCTGATTTGAAGCAACCGCCAGTTTACGTTGACGGAAGTCAGAGGCTCCCCAAAAACCCCGAGCCCACGAGTGGGAGTTCCCTGCAAGGCCCGTGGGTGCCCCCACCCGCCCCCAGGGTGCCCNGGCTCCGCCGGACACCCCGGTTTTTCAGGGATTGGCAGGAAAAACCTTAAAAAAAAAGAAAAAAAAAAAAAAAATATTCCAGCTGAGTCCTCACCAGCACCAAGGAAAGCAGACCTATAGGACCTCTAGTATTTTACCTATAAAGCTGCCATTAAAGCTTTACTGACTCAGATTTTCTGGGTTTTGCACAGTGCTACAGTGTTGATTCTCATTTCTGAGTCACTGTTACAACGTCCTGCAGTTCTCTTTGCCATATTTTCCTACCTTGCCAATGTTACTTACNCCCCCCCGGGGCGCACCCAACCCGGTTGCCTTGGCCGAGGCTGCCCCCCCGCAACTCACCAGCCCCCCGCTCTCCTGCGGTGGTCCCGGGCAGGGGGGCAGGATGGGGGGACCCCACGGACACGAAGGGGGGGCACTGCCAGCCCAGGTCCCAGGGGGCCCCCCCGGGGGCACCCGCCCGCTGTCACCCAGCTCCTGCTCAGCGTCGGTGTCCTGCTGCTGCGAAAAGGGGAGAAAAGGCAAAGGGGAATTAAAAAAAAAACCAAAACCCTGAAATTGAGGTTTTCCCCCCCCCATCCTTCCGCTCTGGATCCTCAGCTGAGAGCCCCCCCCCTCCCCTGGAATAATAATTCAATTTATTTTTAATTTTAAAATGAATTGCGACCTGAAAAATGGCAAGCAGGAAAATCCCTATCAGGCCTCCCCAAACCCTCACACGTCTTTGGGATCCAGGGTGTCTGTTTTGGGGTGAACCCCCCCCCCCAATACCTCGAAGCCCCCCGTTTCCTCCAAAACCAGGCGGAGCAGGCGGATGTACTCGGCGGCGGCTTTTAGGGTGTCGACTTTGCTGGGCTTGCGGTCGCGGGGGATGAGGGGGACGATGGTCTTCAGCTTCGAGAAGCCGCTGTTCAGGTTTTTAATCTGCCGGGAGGAAAAGAAATTGAATTACACCCCACGGGGATCCACGGCGGGGGGACCCCGGGATTAAACCGGGCTCCCCGGGATTAAACCGGGGTCCCCCAAATGCAGAGGCAAAGGCAACCCCCCCCCTTTGTAACCTGCTGCAAAGCGACCTCAGGGCAACACCGCTGGATGTCCCCCAGCTAGAGCAGCCCTGGGGTGGCCCTGGGTGCCGCCGCGATGGGACGTCGCTTGCAGCCCCCCCTGGGATTTGCAGCCAGCTCTGTGGGGGTTGGTTGGGGTTTTTTTTTTTGGGGNCGGGGGCCGGGGTGGGCAGCAGGACCCCCGCCGGCTGCCCCCCGGCTCCACTGGCCTCCCCCATACCCCGGGAAGGGACAGATCCTGCACCCCAGCCTCACCCCGCTGCGCTGCCTCCCAAAAAGATGGCAAACACTTAAAAAAGGCCCTTAAATACCCCGGGAGCCCAACGAGCTGCAGGTGGGGCCCAGCCTGGGCTAACGAGCGGGTGGGGGCGGGGACGGGAGGGGGGCTCGGGCCGTGCCTCAGTTTCCCCACTCAGCAGCTGAGCCCCCAAAGCCGGTGGCCACAAAGCATCGACCCAAAAAGGGACCCGAAAACATCCCCGGGAGCGCAAGGGGGACCCTGGTGGGGGCCAAGGCCTGACGCCCTGGGGATGGGCAGCCGGCATTGCCCCGCAGGGAGAAACAGGGGTTTGGGAGGCTTCGTGTGTCCCTAAAAATGCGGGAAGATCTTTTGGGTGGGGAAAATAAAAATATGAAGCGTTTAATAACGGCGAGGGCTGTTTCGGTAGATGGCAGTGTTAGTCCCTGCGATGCTGGAAACTTCAGCGCTGCCGGAAAAAGGGGAGAATTCGCCTTTTGCCCACCAAAACTGAGGCCAGAGGTCACCCGGGGTTATTCACCGTGGGGGGAACCTCATCCCAGTCCCATTCCGGGATGGTTTCCCCCTCTCCCAAAACACCACCCATCCTCCCCTCCGGTGATTTCGGGGAGAAAAGCCCCCCAAGGAGGATCATCCTGCTTTTCCCGGGGTGGTTTGGGGGCTGCCGGTGGGGAACGGGTGCCCCATGGGGTGCGGGGGGAACAGACGTGTTCCACCGTGCAGGGCTGTGGCCGCTGTGCCTCAGTTTCCCCAAACCTGAAAGCGTCTGGCGGGGCTGAAATACATCCCCGGGCTGTGCCGGGGTCCTGCCGTTTTCCTCCTCACCCGGAGCGAGATCGGGGCTGGAGGAGCAAATTGCAAAGAAACTCCCAAATGAACCTCGGAGACACCTGGGAGGCGAACGAGCTTTTATTAGAACCTCGGAAAACCCAATTTTCCTCTCTTTAATGCTCTGTAATGAGCTTCTCTATCCCACAGCCGGATCTGGATAATCACATTATTACTACCCCGACTGGGGGGAGCAGATTTACAAATTAATCCGAGGGCAGGTGGGTTTAAAGCCACCCCCAAAAAAAGCTCTGTGCGTGCCTGCTTGCTTTTATTCGAAGGCAGAAGCATCCAAGGGGGAACGAGGGCTGCCGAAATCCCCCGCCTCCCGGCAGCCGGGTTTTGCTCCTTTCCCCTTGTTCTATAGATGGGAAAATTGTTCCGGTTTGGATGCTTTGTGGATAAAAAATTGAGGGAAAAACGGGAAGTGGGGGGAGCAGCGCGGAGGTGGGTGACGGAGGGGTTTGGGGGTTGCTTGTGCAAATGGGATTTGCAGGAGTCTCGCCCCGCAGGGAAACAAGAAAACCTGGGGGGCAAAATTATTAGGGGTGATGGTTATTAGGGGTCAGGGTTATTAGGGACCATGGTTTTTAGGGGTCATGGTTTTTAGGGGTCACGGTTATTAGGGGTCAGAGTTATTAGGGGTCACATTTAGTAGGGGTCGCCGTTATTAGGGCTCAGAGTTATCAGCCCCTGCTCGCAGCAAGCGCAGGGGAGCATCTGCAGCGGATGAGGATGCTGCAAAGCCAGGCAAGAATTTATTTTCTTTTTTTTTGCCCCCCATTTTCTGCTTCTGCTGGCCCCCTAAAAATAACAGCAGCCTCACGGAGCCAGCACCAGCCAGACGAGAGCAGCAGTGAAAGCCCAGGGGGGGAAAGGGCAGAGCTCCTCCAGCAGCGAAGCCTCTCCGACAGGTTCGGATAACGGCTCGAGTCATCCCGACCTGGGCTTACGGCATTCCCAGGATTTCTAAGTTTTGGAGGATTCACCCCAATTTCCCCCTGCCCAGGGTGGCAGCCTGCTTTGCTCCAGGCCAAGCATCCTCTGCGCAGCTCCCGGCAGGGATGGGCGCTGGGGAAGCATCCAGGGCTGAATTCTCGGAAAACAGCATCCCGGCAGCCCGGGGGCGGTTTGCCCATCGGGAACGCCTCGGGCTGAGGCTGTTTTCCAACCCTTCAGGCTCAAACGTGCCCAGTTATCCCTTTAATTTTCCCTGCTCCGAGCATGGCTGGAGCAAGAGCCGGGCTTGGGTCCCAAAGCCCCGGCAGCAGCTGCCATCCCCGGGACGCTCCCCAAAGCTGGGTGGCTCCATCCCATTGACTTTGCCCCATCCCGCCCGGCCAGCAACGCTGACACTCCCTTGGGATCTGACATTTGCCGTTATCATGAGACTGGAAAAATTACCCGGCGATCTCTAATTACTGCAGCAGGGTTGGTGCCGGGAAGGTCAGGGAAGACGGCCGGTGCCAGGGCTGCGGCACAGCCGGATCCTGGTGCGGGGCAGCTGTTGACATGCGATTAAGCCCAATCTCTCTTGGCGCGACCCCAAACGTCTCGGAGGCGGCCGGTCCCTGCCAGAGCCACCGGCCTCGCACCGGCTCCGTGCTGCCCGTGAGCGCCCATGATGGGCTGCTGGCTGGATCCTGGCCACGGGCGGGGAGCGCCTTAATAAAACACTTCGAGGTGCTTTATTGAGCGGTGGCATCACCTCCGGCCACGGCAGAGGATGCGAGAGCTGCAGCTGGCGTTTCCACCTCTCCCTCCTCCTCCTCTTGCCGTCAAACATGTCCCAAGATGCCTGCTCTGCCGGGCAGCTGCACCCAGGAATTCGTGGCATTGTTTGCAGCCGGGATTCCTCATCGGGCTGCCGCCGAATCAGCAGATCCCGGTCCCCAAGCCCGCGGGGGGCCCAAGCCCAGCTCGGCATCGGGACCAGCCGGTGCCTGGGGATGGGGCTCGCAGCCGCCGGCGTGGGAAATGGGGGAGCGCAGGTTGCCACACGGCCGGCGAGGCCTCCTTAAAAGCTTTTATGCTGCCATTAAGGCCATAAAATCATCTCTCCTGCTGCCATCAATGCTGCTGGCGATATCAATATCCGCACTTCCCAAACGCCTTATCTTAGCAAAATATCACCGTGCTCCGGCGAGAGGCAGAGCGCTCCATCTCAGCCAAAGTTTCCCGGCTCACCCAGCTGTTCGAGCTGGAAATTTGAAGGCGTATTTGCGAGGCAAAGTCCAGAGGCTGCTTTCACACCCAGTCGCGGTGTTGATGCTGTGGGAGTTGCAGCCGGGCGGGTTCCCGCTGCGATGGGCATTACTGTCCTGCCCGCATCCCGGCCGGCCGCTCCTCCGTCGCCTCTTTAAAAAGAGGTTTGATGAAAAGCAGGAGGTGCCGCGCCGGGGAGGTGGGGACGATCCCGGCTTTGTTAAATAAAAATAATAATAATAATTAAAGTCCTGCCGGGACTGGGAGGGGGGAGCAAATACCTGCCGGGACAGCCAGTGATCCCCCAGCCCCCCCGCCTCCCCGGCCCCACTCGCTCCCCGGCACATCTCCCATCACCCAACGCTCGCAGTTCGTTTTATTTTCCTTTTCCTGGAGATTCCCAGCGCGGACATGCCAGGAGGTGGATTCTAAAGCCGCCAGCGCCGAGGCCTTGGTGACGTTTCCTCCACGCTGGCAGCAATAGGAGCGGGGACGGAACAAAGGTGGCTCTGTCCTTCCCGGCTTGACGAAGCCTTTTTGTCAAAGCCAGTGGCCAGCGGTGGGAGGATCCCAGCCTGGAGCAGCCGGAGTTTTCCCTGTCCAAGTGCAGGGGAATTTTTGGAGATAAAAGTTTCCATCGGGCGAAGGCATTGCCAACCCCCCCCGGCACGAGGCAGGTGGCTGCCGGGGAGAGTGGCTGGTGGCACGGCTGCCATCGCAGCCGGCACGGCTGTGAGCACGGTGGGGTCGGTTCTGGCTGCCGCCGGCCCCTGGCAGCGTCCTGGGGTCTGGATTAGTCCTGGGCTGTCGCTGTCGGCCACGTGCCCTGGGGATGGGGACGGGGACCGGGATGGGGACAGGCACGGGGATGGGGACAAGGATGGGGATGGGATAAGGATGGGGATGGGACAGGGATGGGGATGGGATGGGGATGAGATGGGGACAGGGACCAAGACAGGGATGGGGACGGGGACGGGATGGGGACGGGGACGGGGACCACAACGGAGATGAGGACGGGGACAGGGATGGGGATGGAGACAGGGATGGGGCCAGGGCCAGGGCCGGGGACGGGGCTCGGCTCTGCCTCACTCTCCCCAACCAGCGCAGCACCTTGCAAAGGGAAGGTGCCAAGCTCAGAGGCCGGACTAAGATTTAGGGCTGGGTTTAAGCTTCAGCACATCCAGGTGGTGCCTGAGCCCAGGCGGGGAGCCTGCTTCCCCCATAAACCGAGCCTTGCCCCTTCTCTCAAGCCCCCGTCATGGCCCAACCACTTGCAACAGGGAAACCTGGGGCTGCGGCTCCATCCCCCTCCTCCCCGACAGCGATTTCTGCCTTGCCCATCCCGGATAACCACGCCAGTGCTGATTGCCGGTGCTGCCCGGCCCTCCGAGCTGGATAATCTCTGTTTGATAGAATTAATAAGTGCATCAACCTTAAACCTCTTTGCTCAGCAACTGCTCTCCGGCAGTGGGGAGAGGGGACTCGCATGCCCACGGTCACGTAGGGACGGAGCCGTGGAGCCGGGAAGGCTGCCAGGCCACCGCAGCAGCTCTTCCCCCCCCTCTTTTTACCCCCCGTCTGGGTTGCTGGGGGTGCTCTGGGGTCCCCAAAGCTCCGCATAAGCGGAGGAGCTGCCGCCGCCGCGCCAGATGCCCGCAGATCCCGATTAAGCGCTTTGCCAGGTAAGAGCCATGTGGGTAGCCGCATGTCCCTGCCCCACGTGCACACGCACATGCAACACGCGCACGTGCACACGCACGATACCTGGTCTCCATGGGTGTTACAGGGATTGGGGCCGTGCAGACCCGGCACAGCTTGGAGCTTCCAGTCCCTCCGAACACCCCCTTGCAAACACATCCATGCCGCCCCAGCATTAATTTCCCCATTTTATTTTCCCTCCCCAGGAAAAAGGAGAGAGGATTCATCAGTAAAACTGTCTGCACAGAAATTCGGGTTGGGGGTAAGCAAGCCAAGTCACCCCCCCAGGGGGACGGAGCATCGCCGGGGTCGCCCATGGGCTGGTCCGTGATCCCGCTGCTATTTATTGCCATGCAAAGGGGTACGGCACAGAGGGATGCTCTGCGGGGGGTGTCGGCGAGAGTGACGGCACGCGATGCGGGACAAACCCACCAGCACCACGCCCAGAGCATCACAACCCAAGCAGCTCCGTCGTGCTCATCCCACGGCTCCGGAACTACACCGGTGCTGCTAAAATCCCATATTTATCTCCGCAGTGCCCAGCCAATGACCTCAGGGCTGACGCACAGGACCTTCCTCCGCAGGGACTGGAGATGATAAAGCCCTCCCAGTCCCGGCTCGCCGTGGGGCACAAGGTCCCAGTCCCAGCAAACCATCTCGTATGCTCCAAGGATGACGTCCAAGCACGCGGTGGACGGGATGGACGGCAAGAGCTTCCCCCGGGTAAGAGGATTTTCTCCCTGGATTTGGGATTTTGGGGTTTTTTTGCTCCTTGTACCTGGCTAAGGAGCTGCGACGGCCCCGGTGTGAAGGGATGTGAGGCCAATTCATCTGCTTGCTGCTCATTGGAAGGGGAGTAACTGTGGGTAGCAGGGGATCACGGGACAGATGCTGGTGAAATAATTCATGGAAGGGTGTAGGAGAGCTGTTTCCCAAACCTCTGGCCCCGAGCCAGGCGGGGTGATGTCGAAGCAAGGCGGGATGTAATATTCAGGGTGCTTTTCTGCCCAGCGGAGTGAATTGAAGGAAAAATATATGAGTGGGGGCTTTTGAGACGTGGTCCTCCCTGCAGGGAGAGATGCGAGATGCTGCTTGTGGGTGAGCAAGGGTCCAGGGGAGAGCCTGGCTCTGCTCCTGCATCCCGGGGAGAGCTGGCCGGGCTCCAGGCTGGGGTTAGGGGTTACTCCAGACTTGGGGTGTCGGTGGGGTTTTAATCCTTCCCTGCCCACCAGCAGTGCTGTCCGCTTTCGGCTGGGTGTTTTGGAGGGGTGGGGGGAGGATGCCCGAACCAACCTGGGCTTTAAGAGGCTGCCCAGCTCCTTGCTCCCTCGACGGCTCTTGCCAGCATCTCACCCAAACACCGAGGACGGGTTGGGAGATGCATCCATCCGCAGGCGCCTTCGCCGCGGTGACGTGGATGCTGGTCCCTGCCTGCACGATGCCTTTCCCTGCGAGCCCGGTAGGGCTAAAGGATGGGATCCTGCTGTAGCCATGCAACTGGGTCTTCCTTGACACCGAGTTTTGGGTTATTTCCTCCAATTGTCAGTGTTGGGTGGGAAGGATTTTGCAGAGGTCGGCGCAGGCGGAGGCCCTGGGAGGGGTTTGCATTTGGGATTTGACCTCAGCGCAGTCCCTGGGCTTCCCCTGAGCCTTCAGCTTGCTGCTTTGCCTCCGGCTGCTGCCAGGCTGCCGACGCCGCGGCCCTTCTTTCCAGCATCCTGGTGGAGCCAGAGACTTCCCATGTGCTCCCAGCTTCTGCCGGCCGGGGCTTGAGGACCAACCGTGCACCGAGCCTGGGCTGGATGCGGCCGTGGCACAGGGGTGTTTTGGGGCTCCTGGGTGATGGCAGGGTTATCCCACCGCCGGCACGCTCCGGGATGGGACCCCTGAGACCCAGCTCTGGGAGCCTGATGTAGCGGGGGAAAAACCAGGGGATCTTTTGAGCATCCAAACTCTTTGGATCAGAAATAGAAATGGCATCCGCACGCTTAGCATGGGCTGCAAATCCCCTGGGCTTGCTCACACCCAGAGCTCCGGGAGGAAGCTCAGGGGGTCCCACGGAGGAGGCGAGGGAAAAGCCCCTGGCACCGAGCATCCCCCTGCCTGCTGCTGCCTGCTCTCTCAGCAGCCTGCCCACTGCCGCTCACCCCGCTCGTGCCCCAGCTCCGGTTCGGTGGCACTGGGGACGTGCGCTCGCCCCACACCGCAGGACGTGGCGGTGACACAGCTCTGCCACTGCCAGCGACTGGGAAAGCGCCCGGGGGACGCTGGAGAAACCTCCTCTTTCCGCTGCGATTGAGAAAGTGCCGCACGTGGGAGTTATTCATCCCAGGGCAGCGTGACTCAAGGTCCTGTGTCCTGGCTGGGACTTTTGACCTCAGAGGTGTGCCAGGCTTGCGTGGTGCCTGGCACAGCCCTTGCCACCCCTGGGACCCCCCCCAGCTCTCCCTAAGTTTGGCCATGCCAGCTTTTGGGGACACCATCCATCCTGCCAGGGCTCCTGCCAGCTCTGACATCCCCTCTGGGGTTTGGGGACCTTGCTGGGACTTTGGGGACGGCGCAGGTCGTGGAAACGCAAGGGGCTCAGACGTCTCTTCCCCCCATTGCATCACGGGGCTGATGCTGCGGCACTCCGGGCTGGTCCCATGGGTGATCTGATGTCCCCTTGGATCAGGAGGTGTTTGAAGGAGCTGGCAGACTCCTTGGCAGCTGGATAAGCTGAGAGCTTATGGCCGGCACCACCACGAGGGAGGTCAGGGCAGGCAATGGAAAGCAAACGTCAACCTCATGTCGCAGTAATTCGGCATGAGGCAGAGGGACAGGCAGCGGCAGAAGCTTGGCGTGGACGGGGCAAACTGGATTCGCCAATGCTGAGGCTCTCACTATAAAAATCCTCCTGGGCAGACGAGGCTACTCGGGGATGGAGATGCTCCCAGGGCTGAGGATGGCCATCACCAGCAGAGGATGGCCATCAGCAGTGTAGGGTGGCCATCAGCAGTGTAGGGTGGCCATCACCAGCAGAGGATGGCCATCACCAGCGGACGATGGCCATCATCAGTGGAGGGTGGCCATCACCACTGGATGATGGCCATCAGC
This sequence comes from Fregata magnificens, assembly GCA_013389945.1. Lineage (NCBI taxonomy): Eukaryota > Metazoa > Chordata > Aves > Suliformes > Fregatidae > Fregata > Fregata magnificens. Next base: position 23,958 of record WAAD01022860.1, read on the forward strand.
AGTGGAGGCTGACCATCTTCACTGGAAGGTGACCATCACCAGCAGAAGATGACCATCACAAGTGGAAGATGGCCATCACCAGTGGAGGGTGACCATCACCAGCGGAGGATGACCATCATCACTGGAGGGTGACCATCACCAGTGGAGGATGGCCATCACAAGCGGAGGGTGACCATCACCACTGGTCCCCTCTCGGCAGAGGTCCAGCGACCTCCAGTGCCCACCCACACATCACACACTTGCACCCGCCGCTGGGTACCACTTCCCGGCCAAAACCCGTTTGGTTTCCTCCCGTCCTGGCTGGTGGCCCCGTGGCTTTGAGGGGAGTGAAGGGTTTCAGGAGAGCAAGGGAAGAGCCAGAGCAGGGTGCCTGCAACACGTGAGGAAGCTAAAATTAGGCGGCTACATCTAATCTAATTTAATCTCCCCTTTTCCGTCTATAACAGAGATTAGCCTGGTTGTGCGGGTGGGAAGGCTGGGCCGCAGGAGCTCGGGGTGGCCCAGCCCACGGCACCTGGTTTCCCGATCCCTGCCTGACCTGCAGGGAATCCCTCCGGCCGTTTTGGGGAGGGCTGGCTGCTCGGGGGAGGACGGCCTTGGGATGCGGCTGGACGTCTTAGGACGGGTGGGTTGCACGTCAACTCCAGGGTTATGAGCATCCACAAAGGAGCAGCGGTAGGACGGACGGACGGATGCCTTCCCACCAGCACCCCCCAGCACAGCCAGGGCACAATCCCCCCCTCTCCTTCCACCTTTGCGGAGCGGTTTGGGATGGGCGAACCTCACCCCTTGCCACAGAGCCGGGGAAAGGTTGTTTCGCCGAGCTCAGCCCCAAGGTCACGCGCTCCCTCCCACGGCTGCCGAGGAAAGAAAAGTTCTCGGACCGGTTTTCTATTCCCAGCCCCGTGCGAGGGCTGGGTCCGGCCGAGTTCAAGGTTTCCGGTGTGTTGGGTGACCAGGCAAAGTAAATAAATGGTCACCGGTGTCATTCTTCTGCCGATGGGTTCGTTTGGGATGTGTGTGTGTGTGTCAAATGAAACGTTGTTGGAAACTATGTAGAGCACCGATGGAGCCATGAATCACGGGGCAGGTGATCTAAGATGAATTAATGCCTCTCCTGGCGCGGGTCCAGCTCCGAGATCATCCTGGCTGCTCCATCCCGCACAGCGGCCTCGAAAAAATCGGACGCGCTGGGTCTGGTTCCCAATTCCTCTATCCCCATCCTGATCCGTGCCTCGGTTTCCCCAGTATAAAAGGGGGATATTGCCCTCGCCAGGTTTGCAACGGTCTCTCTTGGGGGTCCCCAAACCCCTCGGGCGGCAGCGGTCCAGGGGGGCTTTTCCCCGTGCCATGGGTCAGGTTGGCCCCGCTTGCATGCAGAGCTGGTCCCAGGACTCCGGGATGCTCCATCCCTGCTCCGGCCGCTGGGCACGGCCCTTCCTTTCAAGCTCCGACGTTGTCATTACCGCAGTCATTCGTCTTTAAAGAATCACATTAGAGAAATTAGAGCCGGTTGTAACTTCAACCCCTGCAATCAGCCCATTTCCTTTTGCTCAGGAACGCGGCATTAAATGCCGATAGATTATTACAAGCCCATACGAAGCCGAGAAGCAGCTGGGAGGGACGGCTTGAAAAGATTTAGATTTTGAGGTTTATTACGTGAAAGGAATTACGAAACGTGTTAGAAAAACTCATTTGAAATAAAAAAAAATGACCTTAATAGCAAGCGCTATTTAGAGGAATGCATTGACCGGAGACCCGCTCCTCCTGCCTTTTCCCGACTAGGGCGTTATCCGGCAAATAAATTGAGTCTTGGGGAATACGCCTCCCTGAATAAACCGATTTTGCAGAGGTGAAGTGAGCTCCCGGGTGGGACAGAAGGACGAGACAGACCCCTCATTTTGCACACACAGTCTCTTCCTTCATCCAGCCGGGCAGGCAGCAGATGGGGAAGGTGGACAGATGTGCCCGGCTATTTTTAGGCTAAACGCTGCTTTAATTTCATCTTAACTACTGAGAGTTTGGGTATTTAGCAAAAAAGCTGGATGAGAGGGTGAATTGAAATGCAGGCGCACCGAAAGAGATTAAAAAGCGTCAGCTGCCGATACGGGGCTTTAACCGAAACCCTGGACAAACTCGGGCTGGACGGGCAGGGTCCGGCAGGACTGGATTGCCCAGGAAAAGGCGTCTGGCAGCGGGGTTGTCTTGGCTCCTTTTCTCTGGCTCTACTTTGGTTGCTTCTCCCCCTCTCCCTATCCTTTGAAATGGAGTTTCAATTCCTTGGAAAAATGATGTAAATGACCACTTAGAAAGAAATATTACAAGGTAAAGCCGTGAAGGGTTTGAGCCGCTCAGAACTGGTTGGGAAAGCGCGGCAGGGAGCAGGCAGACGGGTTGGGTAACTCCTGCCCCAGGGCTGCTAAGACCGGCTCTTCTGGGAGCCAGGATCCGGGCAGCAGGAGCTGTTCTGGAGGGCCAGGCGGGCGTAGGACGTGCCACGGCCCTCGTAGGGCTCCTCGCAACGCCCGGCTGCGGGTCTTCGCACGGCTTCGGCCCTTCGGTTCCCGGATGGAGCCGGGAGCCGGGATGGAGGAGAGGAGGACGGAGGGATGGCGGAGGCAGATCCCGGCTCCTCCCTGGGATAATGCGGGCCGAGGCTTCCCAAAGCTTTGGGGTGCACCGAGCACCCCCCTTCAGCCCTTCCCTGTGCATGGGGAGCGGTACGCGCGCGTGCAGGCGTAGGAACCGCCACGGGCTGCGGGCTGATGGATGCGCACTGACGGATGCACACGGATGCGCACGTTAATGCGCATGTGATCGCGCGGGGCGCACACACACACACGGGCGCGCGCACACGGACGCACGGGCGGACGGACACGGTGCGTGCACACCCGTGCGTCTGCCCGAACGCACCGAGGCACACGCAGACGCCGCTGACCACGACGGGTGCGTGCACGGACACATGCCGACGCGCCTAAACGGGGCTGCGCGTGCACACGCACGCACGCGCAC